>JAUZST010000863.1:0-12192 GCA_034779995.1 Parotocinclus haroldoi
TGTGTGTGTGTGTGTGTGTGTGTGTGTGTGTGTGTGTGTGTGTGTGTGTGTGTGTGTGTGTGTGTGTGAGTGTGTTTCTGTCTGTACCCATGTTTAGGAAAATTACTGAAAAAGGAACTGAAATGTTTGTCAAATTTAAATGTTCTTCTGCTCCCCATGAAGTATTTTTAAATTAAAACAGCAAATTTATTGAGGACTAAAAAGGTTCATCAAAAATTTGAATCACAGAAATTAAGTAAACTCTTGTATTACCTTAAACCTGAAAGAAAGCACTAAACAGAGCCCTTTATATCATGTTTCTTGTTTATCTTATTCGTAATTGCCTATTGGAAATACAGTCCTCATTTTCTCTCATCCCACTGTATAGATGCACTTGCTTGCACTCAAGGTCCCAAGTTGAGCTATGATGTGCTCTAAAGATCCCTGTTTCAAATTCCAGCACCATGAGAATTCATATGCAGTTCACCTATACACACTGTGTCAAGGACCCAACAGTGGCAACCTTGCAAAGGTGGCTTTTAACCCCTGGACCTCCTGGTTCTTTGTCCAGTACTTTAACCGCTAGGCCACCCAATAGAAGAATGAGCTAGTACACAGGCTAGCTTGCTAAATGAAACTAAAAAATCTATGCAGTATGCTGGATGAAAGGAGTTCTCTCAGTTTGTTAAACAAATATGGATAACAAAATCCAGTCATGTTTCTCAAACGCAAAAAGCATTTATTAAGCATTTTGTTTAATTAAACATTAATCAAACATAGTGGATTTCAATTAGCATACATTTCCATGGTTATTAACATACACTAACTATAACTGACTTATTTTCTTTGGTGGAAGTGCCTAAAGTTTCAAGTGCTTCTGGAATCGCCCTGGCTCAATATATGGCATTATATCCAGCTGTAACCCAACTTCCTGCTTTACCTCTCTCCCATTTTTTCTTTTTTTTTTTTTTCTTCTATTCTAACCCTCAGTTGTAACATGGCTGTCCCTCTCACCTTCAACTCCTAGCATTTCTCTCAGCTCTAACTCAACATCTAACCCTCAGCTGCCAAATGTTACCAGCTCCTCCCACTTCTACTCTCAGCTTTAGCTCGGCTGCCTGCTGTGCCCTCTGCTCCCACTCTTACCCATGCTCTAACATGGTTGCCTGCTACGCTACATTGTCTACTCTTACTATTACCCAACATATATATATATATATATAGTCATATATAGTCTTGTGGTAACCTTGTATATATAATATTGTGTGTGTTGCTGAAATGCCCACTGATGCCGATAGCAATGTTAAATAAGCCAAAATAAACAAACAAACAAATAGCTGTAACTGAGCTGCTGGTCTCACCATCAACATACTTTCTTACTTGCAGCTCTCAGTCTTTAAGCCAGATGTTCCAAGCTGAGTTAAACCCACAGAATATTGGTTTAAGACTATACAGGAAACCCAGCTTCCCTTCAAATTAATTAAAATGCAGTAATGAAATGTTTACCAAAGTGTCTAAATAATTCATTTATTATAGTGGAACTCCATACTTTATTGAATCAAATGAACAAATATCTGACTGCAGTATTGCGCTGTTTGTTAATTACCCTCAAGCACAAAATGTGCTTTAAAGCCTCAGGCACAGACCTAATAGAAGGTCACTAAGGTTTGTGTATATCTGGGAGTCTACTGAGCAAACGTGTATGTGTTACAAATACATTGTAAAAACTAACACTATTTGAGCAAATGGTTTGAGCTCAATATTTAGAGCCATGCCTGGACGGATGGCCTTCTCTGGTAGTAAATGTAGTGTTGGACTGTGACTGTAACTGCATCTCCACTGGGGGAAAATTATCTTTATGTTATTACTTTGCAATGGCCAGAACAATTATCATATTTCTTGAGCCAATCTCTTTAAGCAGGCCAATCAACAAATTAAGAATGAAGTCAGTATACAGAGCAGGGTATACAACAATCATACTAGTCAACCAAACTACTTGTCTTACCCAGATACTCCAGTTTCACCTTCAGAACTTAATCTCATTATTAGACATTGTCTTATCTCTCTCTCTCTTTACCACTGCGCATTTCTGCCTCATCTTTAGCTACCAGTCTTACCCTCAACATTAGGTTCTCACTTAACTGACTGTCTCACCATATATTTCTCTTAGCTCAGACTCTTAATTCTCTGCCTACACCCAAAGATACTCTCATCTTTAGCTCCCAGTCCCATCCTCAGCTTGTCTGTCCAAGACCCATGAAGCTGGGACTCTAATCTAGCACATGCTCCTATAAGAGCCAACATGACCTTTCAGGTGCTGGCACTTTCTAGCATGACCTTTAAGACTGAATGGCTGAATGAAGAGCTGAGACTAATGTGCACCGTAATGGAGGATACTGTGAACTGCCGTGCAGGGATGCACATCATCTGTGAGATATGCACTTACCCTGCTGTTGCTCTCAGTGCCACAATTATACACTGGTAGATCAGAGCTCCTCTCTCATGCACTCTCAAACATATTGTCTCTTATCCTTTCTACAATCTATTTCATTTATTGCATATAACCAAACACCGCTTTGCTTGCTACTTCTATGCAATACTTGTCAAAAAGCTTTGTTTACATTGTACTTACTTTTTCTGATTGTAATTTTTTTTTGTGTTACCACTTCTCATTTGAAATGGCAGAAAAAATAACAACAAAAATAAACCTTACTGCCAAAGAGAAAATCAATCATATCAGGTCAGAATTGGGCCGTCAAAATTCTGTATGCAGCCTAGTCGTATCTTATGTTTTATGTTTCGGTTATACGACTTCGATATAGGCCAGTCTTATCGAGGGTCATAAAGAAATCATTTTTTTTATAAATACAGGAATCATTTGAGATGACAGTTTATGACCTGTTTGTGCAGAAAACACATGAAAAAAAAAATCTATCTTTTACAATGGATGAAGCAAGTGGACCACAGAACGAACCCTGAATAAAACACCTTAGGATATGGTCCTAGTTTGGTTTGTTTATGGGAGAGTTCAGAGGTCTGAGCTTGTTCGTCATGTTCACATATGCAAAAGAAACCAAGTGGATTGAGCCACTTGAACTGTCCATGTGTGAATACAACCCAGATTACATAAAAAGATAAAATATTTCCCAATAAACGTGGTCTAGTATCTCACAAATTATTATAAAATAAATGTAAAAAAATATACTTTTACTCAAGTGAGGAAATATAGAGTATGAGTTTTCCACATTGATTTAGTAACACAATGTTTTGCTCTTAATTATGGTGCAATTCTGTATAATAGGAATCAGGTGGCAGTCTGTAATACTATACAATGACTCACATTTATTCTTTAAAGTAGACTGTAAAAGTTAACATTTTACTGGCATATTTGCATTTTTGCTTTTTAAGGCGGGGGGAGGGGGTTGACTCACTGAATCCCGGGGAACACCCTCGAGAGTTTAGTCGGCGCCCAAAATGCAACATCCACAGACAGACAACAAATATCTAAAAAACAAATGGGATATTTATTAAATAAACAAAAGCTGGACTGACTGAAAACAACAGGTAGAAGGGGAGGACCCCAAGTCTGGCAACCAATGGTGGCGACAGCAGATCCCGTCCGGAATCTGGACACGGCACTTGCGGTAGAGCCTCACGGCTGTTGCAAATGCCAACGTAGAACGTGAGAACGTAGAACCACTGTCATGGCACCGGATAATAGTTGTCCCAGGAAGGGGCTCCCAGAACAGCGACCCCAGGCGTGTGGAAACGACTGATCAAGAAAGGTCCACCAGTAAGGAGTCCACGCTCCCTGTGGGACAAGCAGATGATGCCGTGATTCAGAAGACCTGTAAAGGTGAAAGCAGAGACCCCAGAACAAAAAACTGCCCAAGCCAGCTAAAGAAAGGGAGAACATCTGAGCCAAAACATAGTAAAGGATAATAAGTCCAAAAACGACTTTCTGAGTCGTGAGTACGAAATGGCGTGGCGAAAGTTGCTCTCAGAACAGCGACCCCAGACGAGTGGAAGCGGCTGCCAAACCAGGAGTCAGTCTAGTGTGAAACCGGATAATATGGAGCCGGGAACTAAAACCCTAGCAGAGCTGAATTGAACAGAACAGGCCAACACAAACGCGGATGCCAGGCTTAAATAATGAGTGCCTGATGGGATAAAGGGGGCGTGAACGTGACGGGAGCGAATAAACCAATGGATCGCCGCGGTGAAACCAAAACAAAATGCCACAGGCAAAACTTAAATTAAAAACGGTAAAGGCGCGGGGAAAAACAACAACCGCGTAGAAAACCGAACGGTCGCGCAGCCCAACAGTACTGAATTGAATTGAATTACATAAGCCGTTTCAGGAGACATTGTGCTTGAGGCCAGTTTGTTTTACAAAACATACAGATAGGCTTGAAGCTGTCGGAGTTTCTACGCAAATTAGGAGAGGATGATGTTTTAGCTTGTACATATTTGCTAGACTAGAAAGGTAATAGCAAATGTTGGGTGTTGGGAGTATTTAACTGAGAAGATCACATATATCATCTGAGGGCACTAATATATCTTATTGGTTCTGTGAGTGGACCATGGAGGTCCTCTTAAACATGGATGGAGTGTGGTTATAAAAACTTTAAATGCTTGCTGTTGCAGCTGCACTTGTCGCTTTATTTAGCAGTTTTCTCATCAATTTGAGAATAGCTGAGCTGCTTGCTTTTAAAGCAACTGCATCCCCACAATGGTTCTTATTGGTTGCCTCAGAGAACCAGTCATCTGTAATACTGCCCTCAGATGAATTTCAATAAATACTTCACAACTCCAACGAGTTTCTGCATTACATATGCAGTTTTGTGCAAATGTTTTTTTTTATCATATTATAAATAAGCACAGGTACTTAACAATATCTGGACACCTTTTCAAATGGCGCCAAATCAGATTTCAAATCTTAATGCATTCTGTTATCCTTTAAGCCTCTCAGGATGTTGTATTTACACTCAACATTCATTGGCTCCTCTAAGTAGCTGACTGAGGATCTGACAATAAAGATAATTGCCTCTTACAAAGCAGAAGGACACTATAAACACATCACAATGTTTACTGTTTGCACGTTCCACTGTTCGAGCTGCCACCGCTGAATGAAAGTTAAAGAAAACTGTTTAAGAAGAAGCTAAATCTGTTAGTAAGCATATTGTTTGCATGGATTAATGAAAAAAAGTTGACTTCTGTTTTCTTTATAATATGTTTTGCATTTTCTGTAAGAAGAAAATCTTGTAAATTGCATTTCTTGCCAAACCATTACTTGTGTGTGTAAATACAGCGCATGTTAATTAGTGCGTCCTTGTTGATGTGCGCAAGACTCTGCTGCAGATGGGACCTCAGCTGGGCCTCCATGCTTAAGTAAAAGTAAACCACTGCATAAATACTGCTGCAAAAAATGAATTCCAGTTCTGCTAAAACTGACTAAATCACAGTAACATATCTTGAACACTAGGATGAAGAGGTATGGGTCTGATCTCCCACTGTTCGATTCACTGCATGAAACTGTGGTTTGATGATAGGCCTACAGAGAGACGAATGAGAGAGATCGAGTTAGGAGATGGAGAGAAAATAGGGGAATGAGAGAGTGAGAGAGCTGAGGAGGGGAGCTAAAGAGGCTGTGGGTTGAATGCCTAAGGGAAATGGCCTGCCTATGTGCTTATATTACACTGACTTTAGATTCATCTAGGAGATTGAAGCCAATTCCCTAGGGAAATGAAAGTCTGTGTGCGTGGGGCATCTCATCTCTGACTCTAGCTATAAAGAAGAGCTGCGGGGTACTTAGTAAGAAAAGAGCAGTGTGTGTGTGTTTTAGAATGGGAAATAGAGTGCTTCTTTGTTCCCCATTCACCTGGCCAATATTGAGGTTATTACTCGCATGTTGGGTGTGTGTTAAGGGGCTGCGACAGCAACTCTATTATGTCATCGGAACGGAGGGATGGGTGGAGAACTTGGGATGAGGGGATAAAAGGAGGGGTGGAAGTGTACCTGCTTACTGACTGCTATTCGCTCCTGCTAATTAAAGCTTTCACTTGCAGTGGAACAAAGAGAGAGAAGAATAGAGGGGAAGAGGAAGAGAGAAAATATCACAGCCCTTTGTCTCAAGACTGTAGTCACTGGAGCAAAAGGGATCTCTCTCTCTATCTTGCTCTCTCTCTCTCTCTCTCACACACACACACACACACACACACAGAGACTTCTTTCCCTCTATTCACTAATATACAGAGTGCATAATTGCTTGCGTCTGTACAGTGTGTGTGCATTTAAGTGTAAATCAGAGGTTTCTCACTGGAATTTGCATAGGCTTGGTGATGTCTAAGCAAATGGAGCAGACAGCAAACTATTTAGTGCACAGAGATTAGTGACATGTCACACAGAAAACACACACACACACACCATAGACCTATTTAAAAAAGTTTCAGCGAGGAGTTCAAGCTCCCCCTCATGGCTGGACCATGTAATTCCAGTCATATTTAAAGCTCTGGAACCCCTTGCCCCCCATGCATCCTGATTCTCCCTGACTTCCTCCATTTCACACTGGTCATTGCAGGTATTTTCTTCATTTTGGTGTCACTAAGCTACTACATGAATATCCTGCCCAAGCAGACACATCTCTTGGACACGCACCAATTCTGCATATAATTCAGATGGTAACTGTGGTACTCTAATATCAGATTGAATTTGCATTGCCAGTTATAGTTGGGTTGCTTTTTTGAAATTTTGGCTTTCTGCGAGTGTGTAAATAACCAAAGAATAGTAGTTAAAATATCAAAGTTCTCTTACTGCAGAAGACAAACTAAAGATGTCTCTGTCAGGTGACACATATTGATCCACAGACACTCACAGACTCACTGGCATCTCTGCTGTGGAAAAATTCAAACCCCAGTGGTATCTGTACTATCTAAACTCAATTCTGCAGATCAAATGAGAACCTACGTTTCAAATGGCTCAATCAAATATAATCCATTGTGTTGGTGCGCAAATCAATTTACCTATTAGATTTTAGAATTAAGTGTTACCCAGAGTGCATTATATATTGGGGTTAAAATGACTGCAGTACCATACACAATCTTTTTCAAGTCAGTTAACAAGTCAATTAAGTTGTACAAAAGCACTAGCGAATTATCTGGAAAGGTGCACACACCAAATTAAATTTTAGTTTTTTCATATATCCAAAATGTCAGACATATTGTGTCTTCCATGTTTCAATTACAAAAAATAGTTTTAGTTAAATCCCAGTTTGGGGTTTCAAATGAGAATGTCAGGTGATACACTGCCGATTTAGAAATCTGAAATGGACTCAGATACTGTGTCCAGAGTGTACCCCTGCCTACATCGAGTGAATTCCAGGAGGGGTCTCCAGAGCCTTCCAGTGATCCCGACCAGTATAGCCATGATTAAAACAGGATGGATTTGCATTACCAAAAAAATGTTGTTTGTCCAGGACTACGCAAATGTAATTTATGTTCCAGCCACCATGACATTCAAAGCTGTGCCTTCTTTGAAGGGTTTTGTTAAAATGGGGAAAATAAGTATTTTATACACTGCCGATTTAGTTTTCCTATCTACAAAGAATGAAGAGGTCTGTTTTTTTTTTTATCGTAGATACACTTCAACTGTGAGAGACAAAAAATAAGTATTTGATACGATAGGAATCAGAATTAATATTTGGTACAGAAACCTTTTGCAGTTACAGAGGTCAGACGTTTCCTGTAGTTCTTGACCAAGTTTGCACACATTGCAGCATGGATTTTGGCCCACTCCTCCATAGAGATCTTCTCCAGATCTTTCAGGTTTCGAGGCTGTTGCTGGGCAACATTGAGTTTCAGCTCCCTCCGCTGATTAGCAGTGGGCTGAGCATGGTGTATCCCACCGCAGATAAGCTACACTTCGGTTGGCGCAGCTTCCTGGCCGGGATCCTTCACTTTGCCCCGTCACCATCAAACCCTATCTCCGGGAACTACAGTACACCACAGACGGGCTTCCAAAACCCTGCAGGAACTGTTCGCTGATCAGCTGGGGGCTAACTGGGGTGTGTCCCACTGCGGATAAGCAATGCTCCCGTCGGCGCAGCCACCTAGCTGGGCTTACTGCGCCTGCTACAGGACTGATCTGTACTCCGCCTCCCAGCTCCCAATCCCGATGGGATGGCGGCCACCCTGAGTGCTCTTTGCAGGCTGCCCTGGGACTATCTGGACCTACACTTTTCACATGGGTCTGACTCCTGGACGGCCTAGTCCATGGGGGCATTTTTTGGGGGGGGTTGGGAGTGTTATACTGCCATACCTGTTGATTGTGCACAGCTGCTCTGCATCAGCAGTCATGCAGCATTGCGTTTGCCTCCGCCTTTTCATTACCTGTTTTAGGTAATAGGCCGCACCAGGACCTTGAAATGCTTCTTATGGAGCCACTCTTTAGTTGACCTGGCAGTGTGTTTCAGGTCACTGAAATGCTGGAAGAGCCAGCCACAACTCATCTTCAATGCTCATACTGAGGGGAGGAGGCTGTTGGCCAAAATCTCACGATACATGTCCCCATCCATCCTCCCTTCAAGACGGTCCTGTCTCCTTTGCAGATAAGCATCCCCAAAGTGTGATGTTTCCACCCCCATGCTTCACGGTTGGAACTGTGTTTTTGGGGTCGTACCCATCTTTTTTCTCCCTCCAAACACAGCGAGTTCATACCAAAAGGATCTATTTTGGTCTTATCTGACCACATGATCTTTTCTCATGCCTTCTTTAGATCATCCCGGTGGTCAGTGATGTACCTCAAACAGTCCTGGACATTTGCTGGTGTAAGCAGGGGGACCTTGATTTTAATCCATGACAACCTAGCGAGTCATTAATGGTCATCTTTGAGACTGTGGTCCCAGCTCTATTCAAATTCATTGACCAGGTTCTCCCATGTAGTTCTGGGCTGATTCCAGACTGAGGAAGATTGACAGTCATCTTGTGTTTCTTCTATTTTATAATAATTGCACCAACAGTTGTTTTCTGACCAAGCTACATTTCTATTGTCCTGAAACCCATCCCAGCATTGTGCAAGTTTACAGTTTTGTCCCTAGTGTCTTTAAACAGGTTCTCGGTCTTGGGCATGGTTCAGAGGTTGTGCTGTAATTGATTGAGTTTATGGACAGGTGTCTTTTATAAAGTTGCAACAGGTGCAATTATTATGGGGAATGAGTGCAGAATAGGAGGGCTTCTTAAAGAAAACAGGTCTGAGAGAACCATAATTCTTGCTGGTTGATAGGTGATCAAAAGCTTATTTCATGCTATTACATGCAAATTAATTATTTAAAAATCATACAATGTCATGGATATGTCATAGATAAAAAATGCCTCTCCATTCTTTGTAGGTGATAAAACTTGCAAAATATTTATTTTTCACACTGTATGCCCTCGAGCTATGAATAATACAGTGATCCTTATAAAAGTTGTGAACCCTTCAACAGTTTCTATATTTTTGCTTAAATATTGCCTTAAATTTCATCACATTTTCTCACTAGTAAAGACGTGGAAAATAATCCACTGTGACATATCAGTGTGTGGCAAAAGCAGTTCATTTGAAGGTGAAATTAAGAGTTTTTTAAGTGATCTTTACAACTCATTTAGGTGGAAGTGGAAGACAACCAATATGTATGTCTAAAATATCTGTTATTTCCATTCTATTTGATTCAAATGTAGCATTATTTGATTCAGACAGCAAATGTAAGTGTAATACTTACTTATAAATTGAGTCAGCTTAAAATTCACTTTTACTCTGTAGATGCACATCATATGCAATGCCTGAGAATATCAAAACACTTCGTTTTGCTTTGGACATGGCCCTCTGTGTTGTATATTAAATGCTATGATATCATGTAATCACACAGTTAAAAGCCCCTAAAACCTCGTGACCCATAAAATATTGATATACGCACTGTTTAAATGTAAGCTTTTAGATTGAAATATTTGGGTAATGTTGAATATGCATAAGCTTATTCAATGCCAGGGGACAAGGTGTCCGAAGCTGTTCCTTGGGGTTTGTATTACTAACATTAGACAATGTTTAATTATTCGTGTTCGTGTTAAATAAAGTAATAAAAGGCACTGTAGTTAGGCAACCTTGGTCTATTGAATAGCCTCCTAAGACCCAAGTTTTAAATGTGGATGCATCTTTAATATCTACTAGGCACTGAGGATCTATCTGGGATTAGTAGGACCTGATAAATATAAAACTAAACATGTTTTTTGAACAGGAAGTCTTTAGTATTCTGTAGGAACAGTTTGCCACACTGACTGGCCTGTGTGAAATGATACAAGATAAGGACAGAATTGTCTGCAAATGACAACAACAGGTCCAAGTTAAGCAGAATTAATTATAAAGTGTAACAAACCAAACATGTAATGTCCTCAAATGGTGTTCATGTCCATGTTCATGTCCATGTGTTAGCTTTTGCCAGAAGTACCAAAAATGTGAAAGAGTAACAAGAAAATGCTGTAGGCTTACGATATCTTAACTTTAAATCCAAGTTCAGATATTAAGTAGTACAGTGAACATGTTCATATTTTTCTAAACAAATGTTTTTTTTGTTACACACACCTCAAACCATTATAACAAATAACTGAAGAACCTAAAAGATTAAGGAGTGCTGACTTTTAGGAACTTTCCTCAACAACACCTGAGTAAACCCCATCGAGCATTTATGGGAGCACGTAAAGTAAGAAGGAGCAACACTTAAACTAATAGATTAAGTAGCGAATTTACTATAACTTTTCACTATGTGATTTGTAATACCATATTACACTGATTATTTAAGAAAAATCTAAATAGAAGTATTTTCACTAGTAGTCACAGATGTTTCGTTGAATAGACAGAAAAACGGTATGATTTTTTTGTTGCTTGTTTTATCGTTTTATATTGTATAACTTCTCTCGGGTAAAAGTGAAAATGTTAATAATTATTATTACATAACTAAAATAATCATTAACACATATTGATATAACATTATAATTAAACTTACTGGAATTAATATTAGTGTGATAGCCATTTTTTAAAGTCACTGTACTGGAGCGCTGGGACACACTCGGTTTTTCAAGCAAATTAAAGGGCTTCATTTGATTGAAAATGACTTAATACTGTTCAATTCAATTCAATTATTTGTATAGCCCTTTTTACAATAGACATTGTCACAAAGCAGCTTTACATTGATATATAAACAAGTGTCACAAATTGAATTCTATTTGCCCCTAATGAGCCAGCCAATGTCAACAGTGGAAAGGAAAAACTCCCTGAGATTAAGAGGAAGAAACCTTGAGAGGAACCGGACTCAGAAGGGAAACCCATCCTCTTTTGGATAATAAACATTATTAACATTATATATAAAACATTTAAATGTATTGTCTATGAAGAGATATGAGAGAGAGCAATTTCGGCATGGTAATACTACCAAGTCTTTAAGGCCTGGTGAGAGCTGAGTCACAAGCTAAGCTAATAAGCCTAACACTTGTTTAAGACATAATATAATGTACCAGGAACATTTGAGCCATAAAGCCACATAGAGCCACATTGTTTCTACGTGTTGTAATTAATATGACTGTCAGACTTAATATATGTGTAGCATCATAGAGGCCCCAAAGATGGTCACCATACCTTTGTATTTTGCCTTTCCATGTCAGTTGGCCTTTAGTCTCCAGATCAAATTGAGTCACTTCTAGGCTAAATGTTTCTGCACTGGTCATTTCACACTTCCACATTTAGCCTTTCCACATGGGCAGTGTGCTTAACAAAAGTATAACCTTCTGCAGTCCAGTGAACACGAACACGAAATATACTGAGCAGGGTACATACATTAGTGGAAAGCTAATACAAAAATGCTTACACATCTTCCCGTACCTTGTCAGCTTGTCTAGAAATTTTTCCAATAGATTCCTTCAGTTGAGTGCACACTTTATTAATAGACTTTCAGTGAATTTTACATAATGGCACTACCAGCCTAACACCCCTGTCAAAGATTATGGAATGTCCACACATAGCGGAGGTTCATTCAGGGAGCATTTACAAACCTTAATGGGCTTTTGGACTTGGCTAATTGAAAGAAATATAAGTGAATTGAATGATTATAAAATTCCTTTATATATATATGTGTGTGTGTGTGTGTGTGTGTGTGTGTGTGTGTGTGTGTGTGTGTGTGTGTGTGTGTGT
>JAUZST010000864.1:0-13671 GCA_034779995.1 Parotocinclus haroldoi
CTGTTGAGTCTTGGTTCCTCCCAAGGTTTCTTCCTACCATTTTAGGGAGTTTTTCCTTGCCACTGTCGCCCTAGGCTCGCTCAACTTTGGATTGAGGAGGTCTGCTGTAAAGCTGCTTTGAGACAATGTTACATTGTAAAAGGCGCTATATAAATCAAATTGAATTGAACTGAATTTAGCCCATTGATCTCAATTCTAACATCCTGTGGACTTATCCTCGTTTACATGCAGTTACAGGATGTGGGTGTTCGTTCTCTGTTCCAGAGCAACAAAAAAGATTTCAGGGCAGACTCTAGAGAGATGGGCGATGTTTTCTTGGACTCCTGAGTTTTGCACCAGTCAGAGGGTTCAAGACCGCCTGCTCCAAAATAACTGGCAACGCTAGTATAGACCCAATGGACGTGGACATGCCTATCTCATTCAGCGAGAGAAAGCTAACACGCCATGTGTATTAGTTGGTCTACTTTATATTCTGTCGTCCTCTAGTGTACGAACCACAACATCACAACGATTGCACACATGCGCACACTCACCGATCACTTTATTAGGGACACCATGTTTCTACACTCTCTCCATTTTAGTTCAACTTACAATTCCAGTCTGATGTCCATCTATTTCTCTACATACTTTGTTCACGCTTTGTTACGCTGTTCACATAAATTAGGCGATGTTTTATTAGGGGATATTTCATTCATTCGTTCATTTATTCGCTATCTTTCGGCTTAATCCGCACAGGGTCGTGGGCCAGCCGGTGCCCACCAACCAACCCCCAACTCGAGGCGCAAGGGCAGGAGCAACCCTAGACAGGACGGCAATCCATCGTAGGGCACACACACGCTCAGTCATGCACACGGTCACACACTAAGGGCCACTTTTAGAGACACCAATTAACCTGACACGCATGTCTTTGGACCATGGAGGAAACCGGAGTCCCCGGAGTAAACCCACATAGACACGGGGAGGACCCAGACCACTCCACCCTGGGATTGAACCCAGGACCTTCTTTCTGTGAGGCAGCGGTGCCACCCACCGAACCACCGGGATATTTCATTTGGAAATTTTTTTTCCCCCCATATTGGTGGTGGATCATCCATGTGGAGCATCCTATGAACACTGATGAAGGATTAGAGGAGGACTAACACAAACTGTGCAAAAACAGACGACCTGCTGTCTCTGACTTTCCATCTACGAGGTGGAACGATACAGTAGATGTGCCTAATAGAGTGTACAGTGAGTGAACATAGTGTATAAAAACTCCAGCAGCACTGCTGTGTCATTCATACCAGCATCGCACCAACAATGCTGAGAATGAGAATGAACCTGTGTGGGTGATCAAAGGGGATTAAAAATCTCTCGATTACTTGAGACCCTTTCACAGTAATTGAGACAGTTTACGTGCACGTAAGTGTAAGTATCAGTGCTAGTTTCAAGCTCTGTGCCACCTGAAGTAGAGCAAACATTTGCTAAGTATTTTAACGAAATATTTAAATGAACAGAAAAGGAACTATACCGCCAATAATAGCGCCATCTAGTGTATCAACATGGACATCACTTAATTTACCCTGATCTACAATTTTATTTGACATCATCCTGATTACAGAGGATCAGCTCCATCACTCAGAGACAGATCTCCTAACAAAGGGAGAGATTACGAGTCAGACAGTGATAGTGTCTGAGCAAGAGCACACACAGAATATTTCAGAAGAAATGAAACAGATCTAAGACTTACCGAGCAATTCTCTGACTCAAACACCAACCCTTTGACCAAAACATTAACTTATTTCTGTCGATTCACCAACCAAGGCATGCATCTCATCGCAGAGAAATAATCTATGATTCAAACACTGACTCATGGAACACCTCACGGATTCAAAGTGTAACCGAATGACTCACTGCTTCAAACACAGAAGGAGAAAATACGAGCCACTGAACAGATTCACAACAACAAACAGATACAAACCCATGCTCAGAAAATCACTCGTCCATTTTACTGAAGTACCAAATGAGTATATTAAGTGTACGTGTGGCCAACAAAGACAAAACTATTTACTGTTAAAATATAATTGGTGAATAAGGGTCATTATAAAATATAAGCAGGGCAGCGCAGTACCGTGGCACCGTCACCTCAATGCAAAGAAGTGTGGTGTGGTGACCTGAGTCCTCCCCGTATCAGTGTGGGTTTACTCCAGGTGCTTCGCCTGGCTCCCACAAAACTGATTCAATTGGCCCGACTGAGTATATACAGATATATGATAAGTCTCAATGTAACTTCTTGTGGCTTTGTGCAGCAATAAATAATTAATGCTGCTGGAGTTTCAGGCTGCACGTGGCATCAGTGACTGATAACAGACTCTGTACTCCTAACCCATAAGTAACTACATTTTCTCTTTTCTCTCCAAAGAGATGTTCCGGTACCAGTTTCAGCACCACACACTTGGACGTTCCTCCACCTCAGCATCACTCTACTGGTCTTCATCAACAGAACCCTGTTCCACCAGAGTGCAGTAACTCCATCCATCACTTAGTCACCAAGAGACGATGTGCCTCCTAGGACTTCTCCCTGAGAACTGATTTTGAAATCTGTTTTGTTTTAAAAACTATTTTGTTACTTATTTTATTACTAACTTTAAATTGCATTACTTCCTTAATTTTACTATTACTTCAATATAATTTTAAGTATTTAGAAGGCCACCTATGGAGGACGGGTCCCCTGTTGAGTCTTGGTCCTCCCAAGGTTTCTTCCTTTTACTTTCAGGGAGTTTTTACTTGCCACTGTCGCCCTAGGCTCGCTCAACTTGGGATTGGCTTTGAGAAAATGTTCCATTGTAAAAAGCGCTATATAAATACATTTAATAAAGTATTTTACATACTGTCCCAACCTTTTCTGATTTGGGGTTGGGTAATAGAGCTAAGCTTTTTCTGTTTGCTTGTTTGATTTATTTAGTCAAGTCAAGGCAAATGCATTTATATAGCGCTTTTTACAATGGAACATTTTCTCAAAGTAGCTTTACAATATTATATTGTTATATCTTAAAAGGTCAATCCCAAGTTGAGCAAGCCTAGGGTGACAGTGGCAAGTAAAAACTCCCTGAAAGTAGAAGGAAGAAACCTTGGGAGGACCAAGACTCAACTGGGGACTCATCCTCCATAGGTGGCCTTCTAAATACTTAAAATTATATTGAAGTAATAGTAAAATTAAGTAAGTAATGCAATTTAAATCAAATAAGCAAACAGAAAAAGCTTAACTCTATTACCCAACCCCAAATCAGAAAACGTTGGGACAGTATGTAAAACGCTTTATTTAAAAAACACAGTGTTTATGATGTTTATTTTTAAACATTTAACTGCAGACAGTATGAACCTATTTTATGTTCTACTCCGATCAACTTAATTTAATTTATTCATAAACATTCATTCCCAAACAAAAAAATTTGGGATGGCAAAGCATTTACCGCTTTGTAAAGTTGCCATTTCTTTTCAGCATACTGCTTGTCACGAAAGCGATTTAGTGTTTTAGGTGTTGTTTTGGTTTTTTGTGTGTTTTATATGCGTTTTCCATACTGTACCAACTTTTTCTGATATGGGATTGATATAAAATATAATGTATCACATCAAATAATTCATAGTTTTTGCTCAGTTTGAGACTGGCTTTTTAAGATAATAGGATGTTATTAATCCTCCAACACATACAGTGTTACATAAATAAATATGAGTCTGGAGGCCAAGGTAACACATTGTATTTTTGTCATGTTCCTTAAAACCACTTCTGTGGCAGCATACATTATCCTGCTGAAAGAGGCAACAGAAATTAGGAAATACAGTTGCCAGAAAAGGGCGTGCTTGGTCTGAAACAATGTTTAGGCAAATGGAATGTATAATATCCACATCAATGTCAGGATTCCCAGCAGCAGATTGCTTAGTGTGACACACAGTCAGTTGTATTTACACTGGTTTTAAGGCTATGGCTGACCAGTATGAGGTGCATGTACTAATATCAGTTATTTTATTAGGCACACCTCCTTGTGTCTACACTCATTGTCCATTTGATCGGTTCTAATTGATCAGTTCCATATACAGTGTATCATAAAAGCGAGTACACCCCTCACATTTCTGCAGATATTTAAGTATATCTTTTCAAAGGACAGCACTGACAAAATAACGCTTTGACACAATTAAAAGTCTGTGTGCAGCTTATATAACAGTGTAACTTTATTCTTCCTTCAAAATAACTAAATATACAGCCATTAATGTCTACACCACCGGCAACAAAAGTGAGTACACCCCTTAGTGAAAGTTCCTGAAGTGTCAATATTTTGTGTGGCCACCATTAATTTCCAGAACTGCCTTAACTCTCCTGGGCACAGAGTTTACCAGAGCTTCACAGGTTGCCACTGGAATGCCTTTCCACTCCTCCATGACGACATCACGGAGCTGGCAGCTATTCGAGACT
Source organism: Parotocinclus haroldoi (assembly GCA_034779995.1). Lineage (NCBI taxonomy): Eukaryota > Metazoa > Chordata > Actinopteri > Siluriformes > Loricariidae > Parotocinclus > Parotocinclus haroldoi. The sequence goes on from JAUZST010000864.1 coordinate 4,451, forward strand.
TTGCGCTCCTCCACCTTCCGCTTGAGGATGCCTCAAAGATGTTCTATTGAGTTTAGGTCTAGAGACATGCTTGGCCAGTCCATCACCTTTACCCTCAGCCTCTTCAATAAAGCAGTGGTCGTCGTTTGGGGTCATTATCGTGCTGGAACACTGCCCTGCGATCCAGTTTCCACGGGGAGGGGATCATGCTCTGCTCTTCAGTATTTCACAGTACATTTTGGAGTTCATGTGTCCCTCGGTGAAATGTGACACCCCAACACCTGCTGCACTCACACAGCCCCAGACCATGGCATTCGCACCACCATGCATGATTGCAGGCCATCTGAGACCATCTGAACCAAACAAATTCATCTTGGGTCTCATCAGACCATAGGGCATGGTGCCAGTAACCCATGTCCATTGCTGACATGTCTTCACCAAACTTGACTTTCTTGTGTACGGATTTCAGAAGTGGCTTCTTTCTGGGGTGACAGACCAATTTGACGTCGAGTGCGGCGTATGGTCTGAGCACTGACAGGCTGACCCCCCACCTCTTCAGTCTCTACAGCAATGCTGACAGCACTCCTGTGCCTATATTGGATATGACACTGAGCGGGTGCACTCAGCTTCTTTGGTCGACCAACGCGAGGTCTGTTCTGAGTGGACCCTGCCCTTTTAAAATGCTGGATGATCTTGGCCAATGTGCTGTAGCTCAGTTTCAGGGTGTTGGCGGTCTTCTTCATGCAGCGTAACAATTCGTCTTTTAAGATCCTCAGAGTTCTTTGCCATGAGGTGCCATGTTGGAACTTTCAGTGACCAGTAGGAGAGTGTAAGAGCTGTACTACAAAACTGAACCCACCTGCTCCCTATGCATACCTGAGACCTAGTTACACTAACGAGCCACGTGACATTTTGGAGAGAAAATGACAGGCAGTGCTCAGTTTGGACATTTAGGGGTGTAGGCTCTTAGGGGTGTACTCACTTTTGTTGCCGGTGGTTTAGACATTAATGGCAGTATATTGAGTTATTTTGAGGGAAGAATAAAGTTACACTGTTATATAAGCTGCGTACTGACTACTTTTCATTGTGTCAAAGTGTCATTTTGTGAGTGTAGTCCTATGAAAAGATATACTTAAATATCAGTAAAAATGTGAGGGGTGTACTCGCTTTTGTGACACACGGTAGATACACTTTGTAGCTCTACAATTACAAACTGCAGTTCATCTGTTTTTCTACATACATTATTAATTCCCTTTGACCACCCACACACGACCAGCACAGATTAGGAGTTGTTTGGGTGGTGGATCATTCTCTGTATTGTTGGTGTGTTTGTGTGTGTTATGCTGGTATGTTCACTCGCTGACTTACTGAACAATTCACTAGATTCCTCATACCCTAATCCACGTCTGTGCTATAGATATCTTATAAAGGTTTCTATATTTTGATATTTTTTCAAATCAGTTTTTAGTTCGATTTCCTTGGAATTTGTTGATTTTTGATTCTGTAATTGGTGTCCTTGTGATTGTTGGATGCTTTTTCTGTTCTTTCAAATGGATCACAATAATATAGATAATGTAAGAAGCTCAAGAAAGCTTTGGATTTCTGGAAACTCTCCTAAGCAGGTCCCATCTAATTTGTACTGATATTTATTAGTAGTATGTATATAAGCATATGTATTATATTTACATATATGTATATATATATTATTTATTTCATGGACCTTACAGTTTTTATGAGTTAGAGTTGCAAATACACACACACACACACACACACACACACACACACACACACACACACACACACACACACACACACGCACATGTGTAGTACCCCTGGAAAGGGGATAAAATAAATGAATACACACCGTTTCCTCTCACATATGTATTGAATAGAATCCCTTAACACACAGGTGCTTACGCACAGCTTAACACTTACCACTGCCGACATGTGGCTTACGATACAGACCTTGTGGTTGTATGCATGTACCTTCTCTAACAGACAGATCTCTAGCTGCAAAACTTCATCTAAAACATATTTTTAACGCATAAAGTTAAGAACCAACATTTAACCTTCTATCTAATTCCTAAATCTGTTCAAATTTATATCCTGCCTAATCAAGTTGGCTTTAGCCATGTAAATTAAAAAAAAAAAAAAAAGGGGGGGGGGGTAAAAAAAGGGGATAAAACTAATGAATACACAAGCGCACTGTTTCCCCTGACATCTGTATTTAATTTAGATTACTTTATAATTTTTCTATAACTAATTTAAATTTTATTAATAATTTTTTTATTGATTTTAAACAAATTTTGGCCGCCCAACAAACATCTAGGCCGCCCATGGAGGATAGTCCCCTGTTGAGTCTTCCCGAGGTTTCTTCCTACCATTTTAGGGAGTTTTTCCTTTCCACTGTTGCCCTGGGCTTGCTCAACTTGGGATTGGCCTTTTAAGATAATGTATTACTGTAAAGCTGCTTTGAGACATTGTAAAAAGCGCTATATAAATAAAATTGAATTGAATTGAATTGTTCTTGTAGTTTTTTTAAGACCAGATGCACAAACCAGATTTACATACATGTGCTTTCAAGAGTTTCAAAAACCTGTATCACTTTTTTTTAATTAGGTGTTTTAAATTCAAAGCTTCTGGAAGCTTTGTTACTTCTATCAATAAGCAGAAATATAAAAAGATTTCTGTAAATGCTTTTTTTGAATAACGTTTAATTTTTTCTTACAAACATCAGAAATCAATAGCCGTAATGTGATTAAAATAATTGTAATTGTAATGTGTAATATTACTTTGATAAACATAATTAGATTACTGTCATGTTATGGCATTGCGTTAACCCTAACATTATTGGTATTGGACCATTTTTACTGATGGTATGATTTACAGAGTATATGGGCACAGTATCAGACCGCTGTTTTCTACCAATATTAGTTTTTATGCGCTATACTAACTAAAAAATTGGAACAGTGGGGAAAAATTCAGCGTTCCTCAAACACTACTTACGATAATATTTAAATATGATATTACAATCATTTTTGTGAGCAGTATATTTACTTTGACTTTATGGCATTGCAGACCGTATGAACCAGAGATGTGTTTTGTCTGTTCAGCTTCATTTAATTTGTTAATAACCATCCATTCCTGTATTTAGTGACCGTAGCATATTCCAAAAAAAGTTGGGCCAAGTGATGTCAACAGGTGATTAATGATTTGGTTCAAAAGCAATAACCAGGAAACATAGAGTCTTTAATGAGCAAAGGTGGGTAGAGAATATCCAGTTTGTCAACAAATTTACCTCATACAAAGGCAAGAAAGGCCACTGACACAGCCCCATACCATCACCCTTTTGAACGTGTAGCTTATAATTATTTTAATGGTCCTTTTTGTCTTTGGTCCAGAACACACAGCATGTTTTACCTCAGAGGCATCTGGGATGGACCATCATGCAGTGGTAGCGTTTACTCCAGGCCAAGACCAGACTAAAACCGATCAGTTACAAGTCCAAAAGCCAGGTTCTGTCATGTGATAGACTTGGGTCTGCGCTCTTGGGAAAGGTCAATTCTGTGATGTCACAATTACAAAAGGATTTTATAGACTTCTGGATATACTCTGCCCAGATTAGCTCTTCAAACACTCAGCATTTTGTGCTTTTGTACCAAATGATTCTGGTAATCATGATTATAATCATTTGCTGACATCACCTGTTTGGAATCACATCATGAATTTAGTTTTTTTCAACATCCCAATGCTTTTTTGGATGTTTTGCAGGCCTGAAATGCAGGAATGGGTGTTTATGAAAAAATAAAATTAGCTGATCAAGCAAGACTGGGTTTTGTTTGAAAAAATCCTGGGTTGATACTTTCTGTAATTGTTTTTAAATCAAAATATATGTACAATTATTTGGTCAATTTACTTTAGAAACATAGTAAGCACTAACATTCTACAAACATTCGATTTATCTCAATCTGTAGGTTGAAATTTGATGGCTGCTTTTACGAACTATAAAATCTTAACAAATATGACAAAGTATCTCTTACCATCCAGGATTCTGAGGGAATAACAGGAATGGAGGTATATCGCATAATGGTGAAAGACAGGTTACCACCTGATAGCAAATGTGCTCTGAATGTTGCAACCTTAAACAAAAGAAATATAGATCAATAACAGTTGTAAACAAACACATTGAATCAGAAAGTGCAACTCTTACCTCTCCGCTGTTTACAAGTGGCACTTGATTCCAACTGACGACTAACATGTAAGAAGGTGTGAAATTAAATCGAGGGAAAGCTGAACTAACCATCTGTGAGAAAAAATCTAATCCAGTTGTCATTATGTCATAGTTAATCACTCCCACACCAAAATCAGCCCAGAACAGAGCGATGACGTTGTGGTATTGAGAGGGACTGGGATTGTTTCCATCATTGCTGGGTGGATCGAAGGTCAAATATCCTTTCCTATTGATCTAAGACAGAAACATTTTGAAAATATCATGGAAAGATAATTTTACATTTAGAAAAGTACGACAGACAACAAACATATTGATCTGTATAAAACAGCTAATAATTGAGGCGTTATCATGTTCATATTATGTCATGAAAGAATTAATCATAACACACAGGTATTATAAGATGAACCCAAATGATCCAATGAAAAAGAAATTAGTGAATATCGGGCCATGACCAAATGATTCGAAGATTGCCTTTCTAAACGGAAGAGGTGCGAATCTCAGTGACCAAACTGTTTACTGATTCAAACTCTGACCTGCTGAAAGAGTGAATAGTAAATTTTACTGAAAACTAAACAATTCACTGCTTCAAACCTTGTTTAAATTATTTAGGACTTCATCTGTATCTTTAACAAAGCATTTATCAATTTAAAGACTGACCAACTGAAGAGCAACTCTCAGTTATGATAAAATGAATGAAGTACAATTCACTGATTCAAAGACTGACCAACTAAACTTCACTGAAAAATAAGATAAGATAAGTTTCAGTTTTTGTACTTACGTAGGTTTCATTGTACCCCACCCCATCATATACAAACGGCTGTGGAAGCTGAACCTTCTTATAAGCTCCATCACTAGCACTGAAACTCATACTTTGAGAAGTGATGAGGAAAAAGTTACCTGCAAGAAACAATAACATTACGTTATAATTTTTCAGATGTAAATGTTACACATGTAGCTGAAACAAGTTTAAAATAAACTTATATCACAATATAATTACAAGTTAAAGCGTTATTTTATATAACACACACAAAACAGCTATACTGGAGCAATTGTTATACATTTTTATATTTGGTCACCTATATACATATACATTAAACACCCTTTCGAAGTATATGACAGCTTAGGTAAAAAAAATGAAGTGGACAAAACTAAATAATATTGTGATTTAATCATGATACAAATACAAATACACAGTTTCAAAAGGTTGAGTCTTTAGACAGTTGAGAGCAAAGTTAGGCGGAGGTTCTAAACGTTTCAATGCATTAAAAAAGTAATAAAATCTTCAAAAGCAGTGTACCTCAAAGGTATTTACATATTTCTCCCTCTATAGTGAATAATATCATTAATTGATTAAGGGAATTGAGCAGAATGCCAATGGGTAAAGGCCAAAGGGAGCAGGCTTAAGCTGAACACCAATGATTTTCAATCCCTTAGATGGCCCTTTATCAGTAGCTGATATAACCACATGAGCAAGAGATTACTTTAACAAACCTTCATCAAGCTCTACAATGCAGATTCAGTTGGATTCACAAATGGCACTTGGCACAAAAAAGTTTGATCTTTCACAAGGACGTCCATGTATTTTCCAACATCATATTCAGATTATTTTAGGACTGAAATATGCAAATTTCTTATTGTCTTTCTTTGAGGAATATTGTTTTAAAACATTTGAATTATTTTCTCATGCACTTGTTGACAAACTGGAGATCCTCTACTCACCTTTGCTCATCAAGTACTCAGCCTTTTCTGGACGCTGCATTAAGATTATAATCACCTTATAATCACATCATTATTTAGTTTTTTAAATTACCCCATACCAACTTTTTTCAAAATGTGTTGCATGAAGAGATTAAATAAAATAAAATGACAAATAAAATGAACAGAAAATATCTAAGATTCATACTGTCTACAATTAAATAAAATTCTAGATAAAAGTAAGAAACATTTAAAAAGTACAGAAACTTACAGAATAACAGTTTAAAAAATTTTACTTTACAAATGAATATTTACTCTTTTTAATTACTGTACAATTACACATTGTATAGTTTAGCATATCAGAAATGATCTACAATCCAAGGAAGCTGGGACCTTGTGTAAAACATAAATAAAAACAGAATATGATGATTTGCAAATCCCTTTTAGCCCGTATTCAATTAAAAAAACTACAAGATATTGAATGTTCAAATAGGTAAAGTTTATTGTTTTTTGTATTTGAATTTGATGCCTGCAGCACGTTCCAAAAGAGTTGGGCTCGGGCAACAAGACCGGGAAAGTTGAGAAATGTTAAAAAAAAAATACCTGTTTAGAACATTTCACAAGTGAATAGGTTAATTAGAATTAGAGTTAATGAGAGTGTCATGATGGGGTATAAAAGGAGCATCCTGAAAGGCTCAGTCATTTACAAGCAAGGATGGGATGAGGTTCACTACTTGCATGAGCAAAAAGTCCAGCAGTTGAAGAACGTTTCTCAATTTGCAATTGCAAGGAATTAAGGGATGTTATCATCTAAAGTCCATAATATCGACAAAAGATTATGACAATCTGGAGAAATGTCTGCAAGTAAGCGGCAAGGTCGAAAACCAACATTGAATTCCCCTTGACCTTTGATCCCTCAGGTGGCACTTAATTAAAAACCATCATCACTTTGCTAGGAGTCCTACATCGCGCTGCCGTGCGAATCGCCGTCCTCATTGTGTGTAGTTACAGAGCAATCGGTGAGGCCATTTATTAGTTTTATTGGCGACGTGCTTACGTATCTTAGCCTTGTTCGAAGTCACATCGTCACATGAAGTATGTGGTGTCTCTCGTTCAGGACGCATCACGATCGCTGTTTTGTATTCATCCATTTAAACGCTTAGTCGGGGACACCCCAGGGCTTCTAGTGCCAACGGATGTGTTAGGGGGAAACCCTCGATGTAACTTAGCCTGTTAGGGACGTGTCAAGGTTTCCCGAGGCTCTCCCTCACTCCTCCGCACCGCTTAGCGACACTCCGTTCAGTTGGCTGCTCCTTTTGGAAGCGTCCCAAATCAGCACTTTATCGTGCAACACAGCTGCAGGGCTTTTCCCCTTTTGGTTTTGTACATTGGAGAGCCTTCTGCTCTGCCTCTTTTGTTTCTCTTTTGTTCCTATATTGTAACACATTCTGTAATTGATATTAGCACATGGGCTCAGGAACACTTTAGAAAAGCATTGTCAGTGAACACAGTTCAATGCTCCATCTACAGGTGCAAATTAAAATTTAAAGTGAAAGCCATATATCAACAGACACCCTGAAACACCACTGGCTTCTCTAGGCCCAAGCTCATCTGAGATGGACTGACACAAAGTGGAAAAGTGTCCTGTGATCTGAGGAGTCCTTATTTCAAATAGTTTTTGAAAATCATGGACGCTGTGTCCTCCAGACATAAGTGGAAAAGGACTGACCGGATTGTTATCAGCGCAAAGTTCAAAAGCCAGCATCTCTGATGGTATGGGGGCGTGTTAGTTCCCCTGGCATGGGCAACCTGCTCATCTGTGAAGGCACCATAAATGCTGACAGGTTTTGGAGCAACATATGCTGCCATCCAAGCAACCTCTTTCTTAGGGAAGTCCCTGCTTATTTCAGCAAGACAATGCCAAGCCATATTCTGCACATGGTACAACAGTGTGGCTTCGTAGTAAAAGAGTGGACGTACTAGACCGGCCTTCCTGCAGTCCAGACCTGTCTCCTGTCTTGAAAATGTGTGCCGCATTATGAAGCGCAAAATACAACAAATTACACCCCGAACTGTTGAGCAACTGAAGAAAAATTCCACTTACAAAGCTTCAACAATTAGTGCCCAACTTAAAATGAGTGAATATTTGTAAAAAACAATACAGTTTATCTGTTTGAACATTAAATATATTGTCTTTGTAGTGTATTCAGTTGTATGTAGGTTGACAAGGATTTGCAAATCATCGTATTCTGTTTTTATTTATGTTTTACATAACTTCCCAACTTCATTGTAAATAGGGTTATAGTGTTGATATAGCTCATCAAAACCTGTTACCAGAAAGCTGCTGCTACTTTTAAACAAGAATGGACTTACTCATAAAGAGCAAAGACAAAAGACATGATAGCGAGCGACTCATGATGGAAGCACCTATAACACAAAAAATGAGAAGACAGAGTAAACATCCACTAACAAGAGAAATAATAAGCTCGGTCTGAGCTGCTCAGTTTGGAAAATGTCTGGGTACAGGATTTACCCCATGGCATCACCCAGGTTCTTTTACTAATTTTACTTACAAGCGAACAATTAATCTAATAAATAATACATATAATAAAATAACAATCCTGTGATAAAATGTAATAAAATACATTTCAATACATACTGTAACTATGTCATTTATAAACAAAAACGTTTACAGGAAAAAATTACAGGGAAAAATAAGAAACTGGAACGAGATAAAATGTTATAATTTTCAAGACCTTGTTTATGCTCATGAATAAAAAAGAAAAATGGTTTAACTCGCAATATATGAAATATTTTAATTTGCAATATAAATGTGTTACATTTTATGTTTGAATTTAAAATTTTATTTAAGTTCTAATGATCCCCATAAACTATTGTTTATAGTTAGAAATAATACAGTTATATATTATAATACATAAATTAATATTCTAATAAAAAAGGCTTTTGACATGTAAAAGTTAAAACGAGTTCTCACTGTGCTGATATTTGTGGTAACGTGCACACTAAAAATTGTATCACGTACAAATAATCCAATTAATAAATAACTCAGTTATATTGTTTCATTCTTATTTTTAGTTCCTATTCTATTTTTACTTTTATCTTCCTGTATCTGTGCACATTGTATTTTAAGCTAACCTTACTTTTATAAGCCATATACCTTCTGTAGAAACTGTATTACTGCAGAGATTTCTTTCTATCTATAGTTTTAATGTATATTCAGTATTAAATTCATGGCTTCTTTGAAAAACTTTATTTTGTTTAAAAAAAAACTAATATATATATATATATATATATA
>JAUZST010000865.1:0-16856 GCA_034779995.1 Parotocinclus haroldoi
AGAAATCTAAAATAACCACCTGTGAACCACTTACAAACTACAATTAGATGATCAGAATCTGATAGGCCTACCTTTGTAGACACTGAAATGCTGTGGGCGTTCCTACATATGTAATTGTTATAATACAGCCTAAATGAATACACTAAAGGGAATAGAAGCACATTTATTTATTTTACATATTTACAGCATATATACACATTTCTTGTCTTAAAGTGAAACACGTTTTATTTTCATCACACATTTTTAGTATCTCATGTTCACTTATGTGGTTCTCTGTGGATTTGTGGGCGTGGCCAGAGTGGATGATTTTACTTGAGAGTAAAGCACAAACAGTGCTGTTGTCTAATGACATCCTATTTTCTGTAACAATCTTTCTCACCAGTTCTCGTGAGGTTAGTGACATTTCAGTTTGAAGAGGCAAAGGAATGTTTTTGTAAATTATAATATAATTCGGGAAATTTACGGGAAAATACTAATACGGGAGGAAGGCGGGAAAGAAGGGGTAAAATACGGTAGTTTCCCGGCCAAAACGGGAGATTTGACAGGTATGCCTTATGCTATAATAAGTGTGTTTTTCCCTTTCTGACTATAAAGAAATGTGTCAGCATGATGATGCATGTTCAAATAAAGGAGAGAGATGAGTAATGCACATATAGTATATTTAATATACATTATTTGGGGAGGCACAGTAGCAGCTCCAAAGATCCATGGTCCATTTCTGACCTTGGATTCCACCTCTGTGGAGTTTACATGTATTTCCTGTGTCCATGTGCGCTTACTCTGGGTACTCTGGTTTCCTCCCACATTCCAAAGACATGCATTAAGTTAACTGGTCTAAGCTCTAAGCTGATCCAGTTTCCATGGGACTGGCTAGTGTAAGGTTGCTGCTGTTTTAAATAGTCATTGATATTGATGCGATAGTAAGAAATAGAAATAAATAAACAAATATACCTTATTTTGTACAGTATGATGGAAAATGTAATACATTGACATAATGACATTAAAAAGCCTGCAAACCCTTTGAAAGTTTGACTTGACTGAAAAAAATACTATAATATAAAGAGTTAGTTAATAGATACACTTTAGATTTAATAACAAAAATGTCTTTTTCTCTGAAATTAGTATTTAAAAACATTTTTATTTGAAAACATGTTTTCTTTTTAATGGCACATTAATGCAGAATAAAAACATTGAGATTGTGACCAATCTCTTTGAATCAGGGATCTACTTTAGAATGTGACCAAGAAAAGCAAAGCTGATCTACAGTCCAAGTGCTTCAGTAAGGACTGGTGCTAAAATCATTTTGCATATCTGTGGCTATCATTAATCTCTGCCATAAAATTATCACCTTCATAAAGAGCTAGTGAGTGTATGAACAGGAACCAGCCAAGCACTGTGATTGCTCATAAAGCTAATAATACTTCTGCCGTACTGACAGGTTTTCAATCAGATTGTATCAATAAATAATTGGCTAAAAATATTTTTTATCGATAATTAAACAAATACTACATAACAATGGGGACTGGTATATCTAGGCAAATGAAAGAGTCATATTTTAGCACTGATAGCATAATCTGGATAAGTTTGTATGTCGACTTGAAAATATTCTTGCACTGCAGAAGTGATTTTGGAACCACTGATGTAGGCAGAGTAACAAAAAACATAGGACCTTTGTTATATGATACAAAAAGTAATAAAGCATGTCTCATCTGCATGTCGCATCAATAAAAACCCATTTGTATCGATTATTTAAGACTGTTTTCAGCATCCTCAAGCTGGCAGGGATGTAGGAATGTTATTTCATGACATAAAATAGGGTACATATTTAGTGGCAGAGTACGGTTAGAATTCCAATCTCTTGCTGCTGGAAGTGGACAGAGTGATCCTGCTTTGCTTACAGTGTTTAATAGAGGACTTTAAGAAAGGACTTGCAAGCTGAAATGGAATGTTGTAGTGAAGTTCTTTTGTTAGATCAGGTTGTCCAAACTTCAACCTCATTGGATGGTTAGTAGATAGTGCTCCATCTGTACCAGCCGTAGATAAATGGATGATGAGGAGTAATCAAACTTATTGGCACATGTGCTTCTGCAAGGAGCCATCAGATGACAGCCCATTCAAGCTTACAGGAGACTATTTAAAATCTCAGGTGGCACAGTGGTGCAAGCAGTCAGTGTGGTGGCCTCACAGCTCCACATATGCCTGGTTTGTCACCGACTTGGTTCTTTTTGAAGTCCTGTTCTAGTAATACTAAGCAATTCTGAGCATTCTCTTTACGCCTTATGGTTGTCCTTATTTTGTTTTATATTCTGTTTTCTAAGTATTGATTTGTTTTTGGTACAAGTTCTTTGGATTTGCATGTGACCGTTGTGGAATTGAAATTGTCTGTATGAAATGAGTTTTCTACATTACACCTGCACACTTGACTCCAAATCCGCCTTGAGTCCTTTCCTGACACAGACAGCTGGTATCACTACAATGTAAGGTTAACATCTCTCAACTGTAGTTGCAACTCTCTATTATACAACTAATAACAAATAAACGGTTTATGAACACAGCTTGGTTTGTGAACACACAAGATGTAAGGTGTTACAGGTACAGGAAGATGTATAATATATAATATTTGAATATATAATATTTACAAAAAGGAATGTACAACCCCAAATAAGAATAAAGTTTGGAAAATGCATACTAAAACAGTTTTTCTAATATTAACTTTGACTTTAATTTAACTGCAGACAGTATGAACTTGAGATGTTTTGTCTGGTCAACTTAATTTAATTTGTTAATAAACATCAGTGCCTTCATTTCAGGTCTCCACTACATTCCAAAAAAAAGTTGAGATGGTAAACCATTTATCACTCAACCATTTACGATGTCGCCATTCCTTTTCACTACAATATATTTTAGAACTGCTGATGAAAGACTCATTACACTCAGTTTGTTTTTCTATAAGAATTATGACAAAACCATATAACAACCATATATAACCATACGTGTGAACAATATAAGCTGTGTGCCTGGCAACGTTTCATGTTGACGTGACAGTATCATTTTTTTTCTACTTATTTGAATTGGGTTCTCAGTATCCAAGGCTAGGACTAATATGAAAATCTATAAATATTCATGCATGGATTCTAAAGGTTTTACACATTTTTAATCATTACTATATATACACAGTAGTATTGCCACCTCACGAATCACCAGTACCCCCTTATTCTCCTCTCACACACCCACGGGGCAACAGTAAATCAACCAGCAGGGTCACTGATTTATGTCATGTGGGATCTTCATAGGACGTGGTATTGAATGACCTCCAACCCACATGTTTACAGAGCTCATGTACCCATACATTAAATCTTAAATCCACCCTTTGTAAGTTGTCTGTTGAAACTGTGGGCAAATTATAGCTAAAATATTTATAAAGGGGGTAGTTTATGCTCACTGACCAGATGCGTAAAACAAAACAACAGGGCATGTAGAGGCACAGAGACTAATTTGCAGTGTATATGTTTCTCAATAATATACGTATCTCTTAATTATGTTGATACCTTGTATATGCACTGTGGACAAAAATAGTTTAGTGTAAATATTCTGGATTTAGAGCACTTTTAGGGTCTAGGGGAATCTGTATTGAACTACAGTCAAAATGTTGTACTTTGAATCTGGTTTGAAGTACCTTTAAACTTGTTTTACTATGCCAAACCATTTGATGAATGTACATATAGTAACTAGTGTAAATCAGTGTCGCTGCTGTCAACAAACCAGAAAATTTACAGCTGATAAGCTTCTTAGTCATAATGTCCATTTACATTCGCCATTAGCTCTCAACCCTGATGACTGGGTTATGGTGACCACAGCTCACCACTCACAGTAACACTCATCACCGCTGAGCTGGGAGTCTCAGAGCACAATATTAAGAGTACACAGGGTTAAATCACGGTTACTGTAGGTTAATGATGGACTGTGGTAGTGCAACCTAGTCTAGGTTCTAACCAAACTGATATTTAAATATTTAAACCAAAACAGAACATTTTCATCTTCAAAGATCCTGCAAAACTAATTTGTTTCAATTATTACTGGGATTATTCATTTTAACTTTTATTTCAACAGTTGTGACGCATTGAAAAGACCAGACAGGTCCGATCTTATCCCGTGTGCAAAATTAAATCCGTTGATTAACATGTATCCAGTGATCTTTCAATATTCAGAAGTGCAAAATGCATTAATTAAACAGAGTGTCATCAGATCGCTGCCATCTGAAATAAACATAATGACCTGGTGACACACGAGTGGTGTAAACTGTCAGATACATGGCACCAGGACAGAGGGAACGATATCAACTGATATTAGATTACATTAGTCTGCTCTAAAGTGAAGCAGTCGTCACATGGTTGAGCGTATAAAGTGTCACTGTGCACTGCATTGCTAGGGAGGCTGCTGAGCACAGGAGGTTGTGGGATGATTTGATTAAATCGAGGCATAGATTTTTTTTCTGGGGACACTGAGGCCCTGTAATTTTATATCAGTGGTTTAAGTAATGTTAATGTGATTAAAAAAGATCACAACGATATGGAAACTTTTCACATTTTCCAGTTAGTTATCCAGAGCATACCAACTTCGGACAAAAGTATTTACTTTTCACATCTACTAAAAATGATCATCTACATACTGTTGTTGGAGTCATGGGATGTGACTAGTACACATTGTAATTAACTAATACGAATGCAAAAGCTAAAAGCTGGCCATTTAAGTAATTACACTTCCTTGTTTTAGCATTTTATCTGCTCTATTGACCATATATATGTACTTTGTAGTGCTATAGTAACCTGTAGACTATCTGTTTCTCTACATGCTTTGCTTGTCCCACAGGACCACCACAGATGTGGGTGGGGGATCATTCTCAGCACTACAGTGACACTGAGTGCAGCTGGAGTATTTGAACAATGTGTTCACTCACTTATTATTATTATTATTATTATTATTATTATTATTATTATTATTATTATTATTGTTTATTACTTATTATGCACTGATTGTATCAACCTTATTGCACCTTGTACATGTAGTCAGAGACAGTAGTTCATCTGTTGTTGCGCAGTTTGTGTTGATCGTCCTCTTATCTTTCTTAAGTGCTCACAGGATGCTGCACACAGGATACTGGTTGCTGGTGACATTTTTGGTCGTGGACTATTGTCAACCTAGCAATGACAGTGTTAAAAGGTATAGCAGCATCTCAGTGTCCCTACATTGCTGAGAACGATCCATCATCTAAATGGTACCTGATCTGTGGTGCTCCTTTGGGGGTTCTGATCTCAAAAGTAGTAGTAGAGTTGATCAAATGAACAGTGGGTGTAGAAACAGGTGTACCTAATAAGTGATTCTGTAATCACACGCAGGTTTATGTTCCAGTCAAAATCTTCTTCGATTGAAGATGCCATTAATCAGTTCTGGTTAGCAGAAGAAACTAATAAGACAACTATTGCCATTTATAGTTAGCAAATGTTTTCACTTCCCATTCACTGTGCTTCTTTCCACAGTTTGTTTCTCTGTTCTTTTCCCTTGATCAATGGAAGAATGCTTCGGCACATTACAATACAGAAACTGAGAGTGTTAAAATAAGCCTTGATTTATTAACTACTACTTGTACATTCTTTACTAAGTGTTAGCATTTAACAGTTGGCAGATTCATGTGACAGATCCCTGCTGAGGATGGAATATCTTTGAAAAGTTGCAAAGTTGTTGCCACCACTCGAAAATTGCCCCTCATGTCTGCAGGTGGTATTGTTTGGTTTATCCACCTCCAACAGGCAGTGATTAATGAGAGGGGGCCACTGGAGGGGAAAAAAAAGAAAGGCAGAATTGTATAGGGAAATAGAGTGACAGCCTTGTAACCGGACTGTAAGATGGAAAGATTAAGGTAGTGGGAGAGACCGACCAAAATAAGCTTGGCCCAGGGTCAGTCAGGGCTGATCCCGGGTTGACAAGTAGAGGTGTGTTCCGGGGCCATCACACAGGCAGCATTACTAGGATTGCAGGCAATCATGCCCTAAAAAGCAAGCCATGCTGTACTATTTACAGAACAGAAATTCAGCCATAGACACAGTCTGTCAGCTCATGATGGATCAGGCAGAGGTGATATAGGAGGTGGGGGCTGTCTTATTGCAAAACTGGGATACTGGAGGCAACATTTTACCATCCATGCACCTGGTTTTCCTTGTTCACCCCTGGACCACTTCATGGTCTGGTCATCTGTTTTGGCTGACAGATCTCAAAAACACCTGCTCCTAGTTCAATCTTACAACATGCTCATGTCTACTCTCTATTTAGCTGAATTTTCTCATGGTGGTTTGTCACTGTAAACCAGAGAGCTGCATGTCAGCTTCTTCTTTTAGAGTGCTCGCCACACAGGATAACTAAATGTCTTAACATGCTTGGTGCAATAGGCATAGTATCTATATTGTCTAGATTGTCTCTCTGGACAATTTAAATACTTTTAACATGTATACATGTCATGATAAGACATAAAATTATGACTTTGTCCTGGCATGTGTCTGGCTCCATTCCTACCACCAACTGGATTATTTAATTAACTGATGTGTAATCTCTTACATAAACAGCACTTAATTAACAGCGCTCCCGTTCAACAGCGCTTCCTTTCAACGCAATCATTTCCATTTTAGCATTGCAAACTTTCTAACACAAGTTCAAGTACAGACATGTATTAGCTTAGCGGTCATGCTTCAATTTATTTTACTATGTACACTAAGTCAAGACTGGAACTTATAATGTCCTAAATTTATAATAAACTGCATTTATAATGCCCTTACACAGCCAGGGAATTTGCTTGCGGCACGGTTGAGTTCAAACACTCACTCACCCTCTTGCTGTGCCTGCTTAACGCAATTCTTCAAACCAGTACAATAATAACATACTGGGATGATACATCAGTCTTTGATGGTAGCATACTGACCCCGTCTCTGTGACACATAACCATTAGATGCACCAAAGACTGAAGTGTTCAACACAACTGGACCAGCATTGGAATAGTTGTAGTGACCTATAGGGCAAAAGTCTGTAGATCCTATTACAACCCCCCTACCCACACTGTGCGCTGCTCAGAATTTACAGCTTGTGAAATCTTTTCTGTTAACAACACAGCAAGATGTGGCATTGGGGCAGGGAGTAAACATGCACAACACTGCCATGAGGTACAAGAAGAAAAGAAAAACAGATTGCGTTTACCTATTCTATCATGTCCATTACACCTGACTTTAGTGAAATAATAAATCTAGTGTTTAAAGAGGATGACGTGTCAAATACCTGTGTGTCACTTTTAAGACGTGAAGAAACACTGCCCAGCTTAGTTTGTTTTTTGAAATACAGCAATAGTATAAATGTGGTAAGATTAGCTGAGCTGCATAGCATGTTTGGGAACGAGACAGGGATAAGGCCTTGTGAAAGTCTTATTTTCATATTTCGATAGGTAGGCTTTGTTTAACAAAATATTCACAAATAATGCATTTCTAGTTCACGAGTTTCTTCATAACTAGTAACATATACTTATATCGGGACGATTTATGTAAGCAGTTTACCTAATGCACATCTTGGACTGTGAGAGGAAACCGGAGCACCTGGAGTAAACCCTTGAGGACATGTGGAGGACATGCAAACACCACGCAGGTAGAACCCACGGTCGGGACAGAACAGATACGCTGGAGGCGTGAGGTAGCCATGCTAAATGATAGTACCACCCTCGCCTCTTTAGTATTGCTGTCATCATTCATTAAAACAATTCTGGCCATATAATATCTCTATAATTTGATTATCAACAGAAAACAGTATTGTCTGACAGAGGAAAAAAGGTCAGATCAGATAGTTACACGTCAGTTTGTCTTTTTATTTGTCTTAGCCATTAGTCTCAGAATAGTTTGTGTGTGCTCAGCCTGTTCCCTTCAATAATCTGCATTCCTATTTATTGTCCTCTGCTGATAAATACATATCTTTTTATATTGTTGGCATAAAGTGACACTTAGTCAACAGGCACATGGAGGATCTGGGATCAATATCAAGTTGGCAGTGTATTTATAACATTAGACATGGATGGAAGGTATTTCATTCTGTGGGATTACATTCCTTCTGTTGAATGTTAGTTTAAATCTAAGAATAGACTCTACCCTCTTAAGCACAGAAAAGATGGTGAACAGGTAGTGTAGGGGGGCAGTGGTGAAGTAGTGGTACGGGATTATTGCTCAGAAGGCTTATAGCTGCCATTAATGGGTTCTTGAGCTGGGACCTTAACTCTCAGCTCATTGGATTGGACCTTGTAAGTCTGTATCAATTGTAAAAAGCTCTGGCTAAGGGTGTCTGGCTCTGGATGAAGGTGTCTTGTAAGTGCTGTAATTGTAAATGTAAAGTGCAAAGATACTATTGTTAAGAATTAAGCTCCTGTAAAAAAACACATTTTCACAGATAAGAAGAACACTGTCTGTCATAAACAAACAGTTCCCATTCCAAATGTCATCAGTGCACCCTGAATAGTGAAACTTAGGTGTTAATGAAGCTACATGTGAGAGAAGGGTGAAAGGAGGTCTAGCGGGAAAATTAAGAGTGGAAATGCCATAAATCAGCTGGATTTTAGAATCTGATGACAAACCTAATTCCTGTCTGAAAAGAGCCGAGCCATCCCCTCCTGACTGTCATCGAAACCGGCCTATAAACATTGCAGCTGTCACCCAAACTCGCCAGGCTTGTGAAGGACATGCCATCGTATGCTTGCAAGTTCTTTCCCTTGGACTATTCTGGAATGAAGGGGCTGGCGAATTCAGCTTTGCATTTTGTCACATTCAGCCTCCCAGGTCAGTCTCCATACCACTGCCCTTCCAAGTTGTGTCTGACCAGCTGCTGAAGGACATTACTCCTTTAAAATCACTTTATCCTTCCCTTACTCCTAAAACAAGTTGTGAAAACTTAATATGGAAATGTGGGCAAGAGAAGGGGGTCATAGATGGGGGGACACAGAGTGCTAAATGTTGCCACTGCGAAAGGTGAGTAGAGGAGCTTTAGAAGCCATTTTCCACTCAACAAACATTCTCCAGCAGTGCCAAACACACACACAAACACACACATACACACCCACATCCACACACACACACACACACACACGGGGATATAAGCTGGAAGTACCTGTGTATGCTCTGAACACCACATTACTCTGGCTGCAAAGCTAAGCCTGGTCAGGAAAAGAAAATATCAAATTACCAACATATATCCAAGCATTCACAGGGCATGCGTCAGTGTTCCTGAGCAGTAATCATTAAATTTAATCACATGTGTTTACACGGTCAACTGCACTATATATTGTCTCTTACTTAAATATCAATAATAAGCCCATAGAGATGTAATCAGCTGTAAATACGCAAAGCTGGCTAAAAAATAAAATTTTAATGGTTACTTAATATGAGAAAAAATATGCCATAAACGTTGAAAGTTGTAACTAAATATAAAGCATTTAAATGTCAAAAATAATTATGTCATTATGGCCACAAAAAAGTATAAAAACAACTACCACTTAAAATGAATCCAAGTTATATCATTACCATGCACAGTCCCAAGACTTCACAGAGAAACACTCCAGTTTTCGCCATACAGATGTAGCTTAGAGTAGCGACTAATTGCAACCCCCTACGACATGTAGTGGGACATAAATGCTATGAAGAATTATGACTGTGAATAAATTTGTACCAAACTCCAAAACAGAGCACTTCCTCCTTGGTAGCCCTTTGGCCCCGTCACTGGGCGTCACACATCATAAATAAGAGGGGAAAATGCGGCAGGGTCTGCTTCCTGCCTAATTAAATAAATGTGTGGTGTTTGATGCTGTGAATGCCTAGCGTTGTGTTTGCCCTATGCAAGACAAAAGCACACATCGTTTTAATATAAGTTAAGGCTGCAGCACCAGTTTCAGGTTATTAGAGTAACACTTTAACTGTGTTTGGAAACAATATACTTGATGATCCAGTCTTAAGGGACATGAAATCCACTGACGTTCACTGAACGCTCTATTTTTCAGTGGTACTGATTAAATGTAAAAGTCTGCCAAGATATGCTAGTAAAAATCCACAATTTTTGCATGATGCCCACAGATCTCCAGCTGCGTGCAAAATGTGTTTTAATTTTATGAGTCACTTCTAAAACAAACAAAATCAAACTCATAAAAATCTTTCATGCTATTGCCTTTAATCTAATACAACCCATTATGTTAAATCTGTCATGAGCACAACTGCTGCACTTTATAGATAATTTAATTACAGTATAATTAATATGAAATTAAAAGACTAGTTAACAGTAAAGTGTTAGAAACGGCCGGGCAAAAGGATATCTCTCAGTTTCTCTGACCTGGAAAGTGCAAGATAAATTAAGCTGAGAAACCCTAAAGCTACATACCAGGCTTCAAACATATCAGTCAACACCTTTAACCTACAACAAATACAATAATTGTCTCCCTCATCACCAGCAATAAGCAAGATACTGTGGTCACCTGGCCAATTTTTTTTGCAACAGCCGGTAGAGGGCAGGATAGGTAGGCAGCCTGTAAATGCTGGGGCAAATGTCTGCTATTGTTTTTGATCTCTTCTATGGCCTGCTTCCATTCTCATTTCTGGCATGGTGAACACAGTAATAGCCTTGTAATTGCTTTTAAGTGGATTAGAGTCAAGGCACAGTATAGAGGCTGTGCTCTGAAGCAGCACAATTCTACTGCACTGTCTATTCCTTAGTTTAGTTTCTCTGTCTTCTCTGTCTAAGTTAGTTTTTGACTCTTTGTGGTAATTAGGGTCCAATAACCCACCCACAGATTACACCATGGATTTTTCCAAAGCAAATTTCCTTTTCTATGTAGATACAATGGGGGTCAAAAGCTTGAGACCACTAGAGAAAATGCTTCTTTTTTGCATGTTATTTACATTTAATACAATGCTCATCTTAATACATTACATCTTATATAATCATTATAAAAATGTAAGTAAAAAGTTGAATCCTTGTTTTATCCAATTTTTTTTGGATGAAATTTCAGAATTTTTTTTTGCATTTTTCATGGTACCCATTTTTTCTAATAACATTCAAGCTGGAATGAACTCCAGAAATGCAATATATGAGGATCAATGTTATCCCAGCGTGAGCCCACAATATTCCAAAGAGCATCATGTGATGTTACTAAATGCTTGGCTTTCTTTGTGTTCAAGTGCCCCCATAAATGCCTGAGTTTAGAACAGATGACTGTGGAGGAAAGTCTTAAGAGTCTGCATTCTTTGTTCTTCTTATTTATTGATGTGTGCTTCGGGTCATTTTGCTTGTAATGATAATTACAATAACGAAAATTACAGAATGGATGCATTTTCACAAAGCATTTCATTTCACAAGCATGGAAGTACACTTTACCTACAATTAAGTATGTTTACTTTTGTAAAGGAATACTGTGAAGTTTACAGTACGGCATGGTTTTTGGAAGTGACAGAAAACCAGACATGAGAAGACCATAACAATCTACATGGAGACGGTAACGAGTCACTGAACCAACAATACTTGCTGTAGCTCCATGCTGTCATATAAAAATTTGCTTTGAAAATAAAATATAGATGTTGTTAAGGAACATTAACGTGAATCAACATATCCGGCTAAAAAACTGAAATGCTAAGGCTAAAAAACTGACAAACAACATGTCCGACTGCACAATAAGGACATAATAAACATAATAAACATAATTTTAGTAGTAGTGCGTAGTTTAATATCTACAGCAATCCTTGAAAGTTGGGGAAATTTCTATATATCTGTATATCACACAGTTCCTAGAAGTGAACTAAAAACACACATATTGTACTTGGTAAATTGCTTATTGAGGAAAATAATTTAATGTTATATATCTTTGGAAGCAGAATGTCTTTAACTTCTAGAATATGCATATATCAAACAATGAGAGGGCAATCAGGTGTGAGCAGGCACCCTGTTGTATTTAAAGAATAGGGATCTATCAGAGTCAGATAGGGATACAGAGTACAGATATCTTGACACAAATAATAAAGGTATATCTAAAGACTGCAGAAAATGTTTTGATGCTAGTCAGGCTGTATGAATGGTACAAAACTCACTAAAAGAGTTTTGACAGGATCAATCTGCAGGTAGACAATCTGTGTAGTAATGGGAAACTGTAAGACCTTTGTTACTATCCCAATGAACGGTGACCAAAAACCATCACTGTGAGAGCAGGGGGTGTAATAGTCTCTGGGGTCATAAAGGGACCCATTGTAACTTCTAAGCTAATAAAAACCTCTCTCACATTAATTAAAGTTTATGTTTACTGTGGTGACTGTGGTAGGGAATGGTGCTGGACTATGGACCAGAAGGTCCAGGGTTCAAATCCCACCTCTCCTTGAGCAAGGCCTTAACCCATAATTGCTTGTTGCATAATTGTAAGTGACTCTGGATAAGGGGTTCTTCTGAATTAATTGTACATTTAAATGTGATGGTGGATTCATGGATGGTGTGTAAAGATGGGGTGCATGCCATGATCGTGAGCAGAATGCCACTGTTGCTGTCCATTTGCAGTTCTAAAGATTACATGGACAAGCACAACTGCTACTGGAAAAAAAAATAATGGGACCCATAATGGGACCTTTTGTTTAAACTGTTGAATTATGTCTGGGAAAAGGAAACCAATGCATACTAGCATAAGAGCTTTATCTCATAAGTAAAACATGGGGGTGGTAGTATTATTGTTTGCAGCTATTGTGATGCATCTGCCATGACAATATCCCATCACTGAAGGAACAATGGAATACTGACTGAAAATTTCCTCTGTGACAAATACCCTAAGCTAAGATAATAACCAAAGAATAGGAAAAGAATAATGATGTTAGCGTTTAAAAGAGCCAAGTCAGAGTTCTTGACTTGACATTAATCAGTTAATTAATCCAATAGAAAAGGTTGTGTAAGCACCTGAATCAAGCAGTTCACTTGAGAAAACTCATCAACTTCCAATAGCTGAAGCTGATCTCCACAGAGGAACGGGCTAAAATCCCTCCAAACGTATGTGCAGAATGAACATTGACGTACAATAAGGACATATTAGATACTGAAAGCAAAGGTTCCCAAACATATTTCACTTACAGTAGTGTAATGTTTGATCATTTGCCTCCATAAATAAATGACCAACTATAATATGTCGTCTCTCACTTGGCTTCTCATTATCTACATTTAGGACTTGTGTGAAAATGATTCATGTTTGTGTATGAGCATTTATGCAGAAATATAGACAATTCTAAAGGGTTCACAAACGTTCAAGCACTAACCCATATTGATGGATGAGTTTCAGTTTAAAATATTTCATGAACGCTTTCTTGTTATTTAATTTGATTTCATAGGTTAACATTATACTGTATAATATAAAATAAGCCACTGTTTGTGTGATAGAACTGTAATGTGGGACCAGCTCATGGAAACAACTATAAGTATGGACCCGAAGGCTGTTATTTGTGAGGATAAAAAAAATTCATAAATATAAAATATTTTCTCTGAAGTCTATTTTGATTTGAATAGTGTGGGCTTCACTGTCATTAAGGTTGGGATACAACTCTATAAACCTGCTGCTGATTTAGAAACAGTTAACTACATGAAAGGACATTGCAAGAGTGTTGCAACTGAATGACAGAAGTATACTCAATTAAATGTTCTTTTTACACTGGTCTCTACTTTCAGCAATAAACTTAACTGGAGATTCCTTTGAATGGAGCAGGTGTTAGGGATTATTAAGTAAACCCTGTCTTAGGTCCATTGGTGTTCATTTGGGCATATGGTTTGCAGTACAGTTGTTCTGGGACATCTGAACTTGAACTTGATACCATTCCTGTAGTAATGTAATTTAAAATGTTTCTGCTGTCATTTCTTTTTTACTCATGAACTTCCGATAAGCTCCATCTTGGTCTAAATATTGTAGGCAGCATGGGTAAATCTGAAGGGTACTGGACAGGACTGGAAGTTCATTTACAAATGAAATAACTTTGACTAACTTTGAATAACTACACAAAAAACTAAATATAAAAGTCAAAGTAAATGTAAAAAACACTGCGTTTTTATATGCATTTCCCATAGTGTCCCAACTTGTTCTGATTTGGTATTGGTATATATATTTTATATATTTTGTATTCAATTAATGTGTGTAATGATTTTTGCAGGTGCAACAATTAGCATTAATAATTCTTAATTATTTACAAATATAGGCATACAATTTGGGGACTGGTAATGTATTAATCTTTTTTGCATGACTGGTTTGCATGAAGTTTGATTCTGCCTTTGAACATATCGGAGTTGGAATGACCTTCGGGAATCAGTTAAGTTTAATACTATGTTCCATTGTATTGATATATAATTTAATATTTAATCACATATTTTGTCAAACATAACATTAAAAAAATATATCGCCTAAAATATTTATTGATTATAATATTATAGTCTTAGTTAAA
The DNA here is from genome assembly GCA_034779995.1 of Parotocinclus haroldoi. NCBI lineage: Eukaryota > Metazoa > Chordata > Actinopteri > Siluriformes > Loricariidae > Parotocinclus > Parotocinclus haroldoi. Next base: position 14,514 of record JAUZST010000865.1, read on the forward strand.
CTAAAGCAATGTTACTTTTGGGTGCATATGATGGTCATGATTCACATGTCAACACAAAGTCAGCTCAAAATAACCAACATAATCCATTCTCTGTACCATATTTTGTTATTTAATGTGAAATGTGAAAGAATAATAATTCCAGATTTGGTGGACATGGTAAAATAAAGTGAACAGGGCGGCAGGGAAGAGGTAAACGTGATTGGCTGCTTTCCAATGATGAGGTGAGAAGAAGAAGGCAGACAGATGAAACTATGGACCCGTTGAAAAGAGTCAGTTCACAGTTTGGGCATAGCGCCATAAATATAAACTCATTCATGGCCTTATTTGAAGAAATTATTTGAGCTAGTTGGATCAAAAAATACATCTTGGCAAATGCAATGCATTTTGTGTCTCCCAAAGAAACATGATCTCATGGCATTTAAGAATGCTGACCAGTTTGAGAAAGCACACTGACGTAAGTGATGTTTGGTACATTTTTTACTTAGGTCATTCCTACAAACAATATATAAAACACTTTTAAATGTTCACTAAAATGCATTTTACTCCCTTAAAATAAATGTATACACTTGATACTGCTTTTATTAATGAAGCACTATAAGTTCATTTACATCCCTTTCACATTATGTGATGAATTTAAGAAAATAAAGCATACATTAAATAATATTGTAATCTTGTATAAGTTTTGCATAAGAATTCTTTTTAGTACAGCAGCATAATGCAGTTACAGTGTGTACAAAGTACTATTAAAGTAACTATTGTTAACTATTGTTTGAGTTAAATATCATGATTTACTGCATTACTGAATATTTCTATGTTTATTGATTTAGCAGCACAAATTCTAAAATATTTGCTGTATTTGTATTCTGTTTTGCTGTGGTGTTTTAGCTAAAAATAAGAAATGTATTTGAATGATTTGGACAGATGACTCATGAAGTTGTGGTACAAACCATTATGTACCATGTATGGCAAGGATGAGCATCTCTTGCCCTCAGTAAAAGACAGCGTGTCTAAATAATAATTCAGTAGCATGTACTTTTATATGTCTAAGTATGGAATAAGTATGGAAGCCATAAATCAGATTTTACTTGAGTATTTTTAAGTACTTCTAATTAAGAACCTTACCAAATCTGCTGGAAGTTTAGACTTGAGAGACTGAATGTAAATTCTGATTTTTAGTACAAAGAAGAGAAACTTTGTAGTTAAATGGTTTTCTATGGCTAGTGCAGCTTACCAACTAGCATCCAGGCATGAGCATCGCAAGGGCTTTCAACAGGGTCGTTTCTGTGGACAAGTGCATGAGCTTTCATCAAGCCTGTTACCATGGATTAGTACGGGTCTGATTGTGCTCTGTGCCCTGAATAAAATGTCATTTTCCCCCAGTAATCAGTCAGACCAATATTTAATGGTGAGGCTTGTTGGAAATGCTGTACTGAAATACTGAAATATGTACTGAAAAAAGCATTGTTGAAGTTTGACTGGCCAGACCCAGGTGAAAGCCATAGAGGAATGTATCAGCTGTTCTTAAAATCTGCATTCAGACACGTACCCGGCAAATATCTATATGTCTGTATGCATAGTCTGACAAAAAAAAGCATGGCATGGAACTGGTACAGCAAGAGTTAGCTTAACAGACAGAGATTTAAGCCAGCAGTCATAATACTATTTTATGTGACAAGCATTATAAAGATGATTTATCATACACATGTGTGATGGTAGAATATTTCCCAGAATGTTTAAATGTTGGAAACGTGGGGGGTTGTGGTGCTCTGGATTAGCTCTGCATTATAAGGCACCTTGAATGATGGCTGTTCATCATCCAACTACAGAGCGTTAAACAAACTTCCTGTGAAAATAACGAGCGTAACGAATGGAGTAGCAGAATGTGAGCTCAGAGGCTTAGGCAAGGACTGGGCCAGCCCACACTCTTCAAAAAAGTGTGCCTTGAGCAGTGTTTTTTCAGCTATGCTCTATCATCACATAAACATTTCGATTAGTTATGAAGTTGACATATTTAGACTTGTATGTGCACAGCTTTACAACACACTATACTCACTGACCAGTCAGTCAATCATAAAATACAAGACTGTAACATATTCATTGTTCCAATAACAGAGCACATTATTATTAGGGGTTTAACAGTATATTATGCGGTTGGTGCTGCTGAGACATATTCCACCTTCTGTTAAATATTTCATGTAGTGATATATGAAACACATTGGTATAGATTGATATAAATTTAATCCAGAAGTCAAAGTCATGAACTAAATATTTGTAAATTTGTAATTTGTTTCACTTGGGCTATTTAAGTATTATTTAGCTTAGGTTCCAGTAGTTGGAAAAAAA
>JAUZST010000867.1:0-28336 GCA_034779995.1 Parotocinclus haroldoi
TCCGGGCTTGGGACCAGCGTGCAGCTGTTTCCAGTTACACGGCTGGGGTGTTTGCATACACAAGTCAATGACAATTTGACACCAATTACCTAACACGCATGTCTTTGGACTGTGGGAGGAAACTGGAGTACCCAGATTAAACCCATGCAGACACAGGGAGGACATGCAAACTCCACACAGAAAGAACCCAAGCCGCTCCACCCTGGGATTGAACCCACAACCTTCTTACTGTTAGGCGGTGGTGCTAACCACCCATCTCATGTATATATGCATATATGATGCTTATCCTGCTCAGAATCTCTCTCATACCCATTTTGGCCATCATGGTGGAGACTTGCAGTTATGAGTGTTTCATGCCTTCAGGAATGTGCTTTACCACCCACACGGCGTTGAGCATCGGCTTGAACAAAAAAAGCCTTGCTGATCAGCCACTGACTACAAGCAGGAATTCTGCTCCATAGACACTGATAGTGAATTCCAGCCTCACCTCTTGACCTCTGTCTAAGACAGTACAGATCGATGCTGTTTGCCACAAGCCAAGAATGTTTGCACATCTACAGGGAACCAGAGCAAAGAAGGCAGACATGTGGCCCAGTCTTTCTCTGAACATTCACAGAGAGACGTTTGCCCACAGTGATATGAAGAGCATGGTCATATGCTATTTACTATGTCAGGCGTGGCCAATGTGGGGGTCCAGAGCTATTGCAGGGCAAAAGATGTTGTTTAAAAAACATAATGTATGTCATTTGTAGTAATGCCACTGTAAAGGGATTTGACACTTTTTTAGTTTAGTAAAATAAGAAGTTGAATTATACTGATTAATACTGCTCTCAAAAAATAGGTGATACTTTAAAGTATAATGAATGATAACTTGTGAGCAGTGTACAACGTGTACAGTGGAGTTTCGAAACATCTATGTTGGAGTGAGGGGCCTTAAAATATTCTTATTTACAAAAGGGGGCCCTGCAGAAAAGGTCTGGGAACCACAGCTCTAAGCCATGTATTAAATCTTTCTCCATTTCTGTTCTTCAGTCCATCTCCTAGTTTAATAATCCCACACTGACCATAAGAATCTGTGCAGAGCAGGGCATCTTAGACTGCACCATGTCCGCTGGTCCCTTTCCCCCCGCTTTCATTGCCCCAGTTTTTGTTACTTCATCTTCTTCCGCCCTGGAGCTAAGAATTTCAAGGCTGACACCTGCATACACTTGAACCTGATCTTCCCACATAAGCTATTCTGCCTGCCTACTGCTTCCTCAATGCCATGTGCTGTAATTTGATGAGGTGTCGGACCGTGCATTGAGTTGATTCCCAGTCCCAACTATTTTGGAAAAAAAGGTAGCAAAATTGCTGTTGCTCAATCAGCTCAGCTAGGCTCATACCACACTCAACTCGGGTCGTTCAGGGGTGGGAGGCATTTAGACACTACTTGCGCACTGCCTTTGGTGGGAATAGATGCACCATGACATCCACTCTATTCAAGCCTCCTGCTCCGTTTGTGCACAATGCTCAATGAGTCCCAGGGCTACGCTATTATTCTCATTGTCATTGGCCACAGTAACATTTATCCCTCTACCCCACATACATTTCACCTTCCATGATGAAGATTTATTCTAGCTCATATTTCAGCATTATGAGAACATTATGTCAGACTAAGGATCACATTGCATCTCAGACCTTTGGCAGTTTTTACCTGAGAAGTTGGAAGTGCCTGTAAGCCTCCCTACTGGTTACCACCTGCAAAGAAATGGTCAGAGAAAGCAGACTAGGCAGGAGATTTGTTGACGTTCTTTAACAAAAAATTAATTAGACCATTACATGGGTAAACTCAAAATGATTAATATGTAATAATATCTCAGAATTCATGTTTTTTAAGTTCCATGTATCACCCCAAGCTGCTTAATGAGAAGGTAACAGTGTACAGGGATGGACACTGGTCTATTCTTCAGTATCTGATATACTCAGTCTGAAAGAGTTGCTGGGTAAATACTTTGGCTGTCTTGCACTCATGCACATGAGAGGCTTTCACAACAAATAGTTCTAGGGACTAATTTGGGAGAAACTAACCCCCTGTGGAGCTCCCACGAGAACGAGAACCTCCCAACAGGTTTTAACCTAATTACCAGCCTGGTCTCTGGACTCTTGTTCTGTCTGCCCACCCTTGGATCCATCTGCCTGATGGCAGCTCACCATAAACCTATGATCTTAAGTCTCTGCTTCTTACATGTCCTAAACTGGTTATTTTGACCAATGTTTTATTAATAAACTACCTGTGAACAGCCTTCGTAATCTTGCCTAACTTGTGTGCTGTGCTGCAATTTACAGGTGCTTTTACACACACAGTTGTTTGTCACCCCACCAGATCAGAATTGTGACTAAACAGTAATATTTGAAATAGAATTATAGATAATTACATATAGCCAACATCTTTTGGAGTGGACAATGAGGCAGGGATTTAATATTTGAAATTGAACTGGGCTTTGGAGTCACAGCTGGAGCTTAACAATGACATTGCAAATTTCAATTACAACCATATGCAACTGTGACTGTGAAAAAAAAAAAAATACTGCTCTCCGGAAGACATTAACACAACTGGAGTGCTGTAGAATCACCTTTTTTCTTCCTCATAATTACTCTCTAATTAGCCATTAGTTATTTGATTACCCCTTTTAATCTGTAAGTCATGGGCATGGTTTTTTACAAATGGCAGCTTAGACACTAGTGCACTGGAAATGGCTCTAATTAAAGGACAAGACTCACAAAGTGTTCCTGAGAGACAAGTTTGTGGGGGGCATCATAGATATTCATGAGGGTCTCTAATTTGTAATAAAGTGAAAATACTGGCACCAATAAAGAAAGAAGAAGTGCTAGCGCCAGCCTGCTCCTCTTGTGAACAGTATGCAACTGTTCCATTATTTGGAAAAATGCATTACTGGGCCAGTAATTAATAACGGCACTAAAAAAGCCATTGTTACCACAAATTTATTTTTGCCAAGCGAGTGAAAAAGCCCTGCCAAAGCTTGGTAGCTACAATAAAAGACTTCATTGTTGCTTTTTTTCTGTCGAGAATTGTAAAAAAAAAGAGAAAACAATACACCAAAGGGTTCAGATTCTACCATTTATTACACATATTACATTCTTAAATAAAAATGCTCCACTGAACAGTTCTTGCATAGATATCTTACAATACCAATTTAAAAAAGAATTATGAAACAGACCAGTAACAAAAATAAATTTCATCTTCTTCCTTAATAAAGAACATTACCATACTAACATTATATCATACAAATAATATTTTAAACACTTTGTACAGCAAATAAAAAGGTGAACAAAAATAAACAAAAACATTTTTTGAAGAAACCGAATAGAAAAACGGAGAGGAAGTGAGCGTGACGGTAGCAGGACGTGAAAGGAAATGAAGGGTTGACAAGTGGTGTGGACATGGTGTGGGTCGATAGGGTGAGGACGACAGTTATAAAGATGGTGCGTTGCATGAAGGGGAGGTTGGGGTGCCCTGCTCTAGCAAGATACATTCTGTACAAATGCTGCGAGTTTTGTCCTGCCACCGAGGACATGTATGAAAGATGGCATATAAACTGAACTCCCTTTTGATCTGACACAAGTTGTCGTGGCAGAGAAGCTGCCAAAGAGAAAAGCACCTGTTAGTGGAAAGCGTGTCAGCTGAGGTCTGTCATTGGGGTGGCTTGCTCCCTGGTTAGTTTGTGACATTCACGAGTTAAGTGCTGCTGGAAAAAGACAGGCTCTCTGTAAAAGTCTGAATGGAACTGAGGCTAATTCAGTGGTCTAAATACAGCAAATTGACCATCTGGGAGCAGCTAGCGGCTGTCCTGCTGATGCAGGGTGGGACGAATGAGAGAGGAGGGATTGAATGATTGTGAGTGGTATACGTATAGTGAGAGGAAATGAAAGCACTGGTGAATCCAGTATATACACATTTTGAACAAGCACAGTGGACATAGACGGACACTAAGATGCACTATGTATCAGAAGACATGAGCATAATTCAGACAGCATTTGGGCTGATCTCAGTACGTAATCTGTACTGCCTACTAATACTTTTTTGAAAGCCATTTTTCATAGGTGCCCATCCAAACTAATGTGAACTGAGGTTCGATTCATAAGAAACTAACACATTACATTCAGCATGATTTAATGACATTATTGGCCAATAGTCATAGCTCATGTGCTTCTGTAACAGGTGCATCTCGAAACTGCTTACGTTCAGTGGACAATAGACAGTAGCGTGTACAGACTATGCTAGGCGTACATGAAGTTTTGTATTGAAAGAATTGAGTTGTAACTAAGAACTGCAACACCTACAATCTGCACCAAGTGTGAGAGTCAACTGGAATCCTTCGCCTGTTCATAAAATCCTGGTTAATCATTATCATCTATGTGTAAGAAGACTAAATAAAGCAGGAAAAAGCCACTCTTAATCCCAAATATAACAGATGGAGATTTATTTTGCTTGAAGCAAAAGAAAAATCCTTTACAAACTTTCAAATGGTAGCTGGTCTGCCAATTGCTGTTTGTTTATTCCAGAAATTAGAGAATCAGCTTTGATAACTAGGAGCGTGCCGGACAGTGATTCTTCGGATACCGCCTATAAGTACTTATATAAGCCATCCATTTCTTCCAGCTTTTGATATCATCAGCAAAACATTTTTTGACATAGTATAACAACAGGCAATTCTGATTTTCTGAAGACTACTTTTACCTTTAGAAACAGCAAACTCCACAGTAAAATATGCAAGTTACTAAAACCAATGCGACTATCTCGCTGGTACTGCACTGCTACATGGAAATAAAAAAGAAATCACTTAATGAATATATTACAAGCACACATACCCAAGACCATGACTGTGGTTACACACTAATGCTCAGGGAAAATAAGCTCAATGCAGTTCAGTAGGTTTAGGTAGGAGGTTGGGGAATCTGATAAGTGGTCACAATGAAGCCAACAAAATAGAAATTATCTTTCTCTTTTTAACGCTCAGCAGGTTTCTTGAAGATGCATAAATCTTTGGGAAGAGTGTGCATTTGATGTTCTTGCTGTATTTGATTGTGCATTGATCACTGCTGTATTAGAAGGTTTGGAGAGAGGAGAGTGTGGATCAAAACTCAGAATGAAGTCTGTTTCATGCTGATTGCTATTTTCATGGACAGACCTTTCCCATATTCATTTGGTAGGTTCTGGAACATTACAATAATTCTCAGCGAAAAATAGTTCTGCACTTGCATTTACAGTGTGGAATATACAGGTTTGAGTACGGAAGATGAAAGAGACCATATGAATGTTACCAGGCTACCTGTTTCTTTTACTGTTTATTTCATAAAAAATAACTGTATCATACTGTTTTCTCATTCAGCTTTCCTGCCTTTTTGTCCCATGGTGGCTTGTGTAACACACTGAACATCGGTTTGTTTCACAAGGTGTTGAGTATCTTAAAAGTGGGACTTGTGTGAAATCATTTTGGTTGCTGTGGGATTATCTACAATGACATGAGGAACTTTGCCATGGTTAGTCGTATTTTTTTATGAAAGTGTATCATGGCAATCCTCATGCATCCAAATGCATGACTTCCAGAATGGTCTGGCTTTAATCCCATTGCTCTGGCTGATGCAACACAAACAGAGCCCAGAAGAAACCTCAATGGCCTATAACTCTTTACATGGGACATATAGTATTAGAATGCTCATATAAAATTATACCAGCATTCCTTGTGGAATGTCTCCTGCTTTGTTTGCACCAGCAGACTTCGCAAACGGATGCTTCTTTTTGAGGTGCGACACAACCCCAAACTGATTGTACGTATATTGTGGAAGGGGTTAGTGTCTAGTTCCTCGACATTGATTTCAGCATCCTTTGCATCCCAACGTATGACAAAAACATGACTTCATTTCAGATATAAAATTCTGAGAAAACACAATCCAAGCCAAAATAGAAAGCCAAGTACAGACTGTTATGCCATTGTGGTCAAAGAAAAGTAAGATTATTTGTATTCCTTGTATGTTTGTGCCGTCTGTGTATATGTATTTATTAGCCGGCCTCATTTTGAGAGAAGTGGTGTTTCACTAGGGCAGATATTCACTTTCTTTTGGTGAATATTCAAACTTATTGTGAAGTACTCCTGAAGATTGAGGTGGATTCATTTTACTACAGCTGGTATCCATAACATGTTACAGTTGAACATTCTGTGAATCTGCCCCTTCACCCCCTTCAACAAAACAGAGGCGATGGTTCAGATGCCATAGTAGGCTTCGCAACCTCAAGGACACCAACATAAGCTCTTCATCAATTCATCGTGTATTTTAACATAATTGCTCGAACACAATTAATTTCCTTGTTCTGATTTCAAAGCTTGACTTCAGGCACAAAAAATCCTCCTCCAAAATAACAATGGCTAAAACCCTACTTTGAAGAAGAGCAAATAATTCTGGGAAGCAATCTGTGTGCGTAAGTGTGTGTTTGAGACAGGATGCCATGCAGTGTTTTGTTCCTTACTCATTCATTAACACAATAATTATTTTTTTCCCCCATGATAATTTTCTGCTTTTCTGTGAAAAAGAGCCACAAGCTAAGAAACGGTCTGTGTGTTCTGTTGCGTGCGTGTGTTTATGTGAAAGAGAGTTCTTTTTTTTTCATTTTTTTCATATAACAGTTTTGTATTTTGTTTTTTGGAATTTTTCTCTTTTTGTCGGTATGAAAAAAGCACAGAGAATGTTGAAAAAAGTCAGTGCAGACAATGGATACGAATGATGCCACTGGGCTTGATGCCACTGGGTTCTTTTGTTTGTTTTTGGATCCTGATGCCAGCAGGCATCTCTAGTCCAGGAGTCACATGTCTTGCCTGCTTTCCTATGTTCTCTCCAGGAGTTGCAGTTAGTGACAGGCCCTCTCTTATGCACAGGGCTTGAGCTTGAACCATGGATGCCAGCATCAGCATTAAGCCATTGAACGTTTCCAGTGTAGAGAAGCATCAAATGTGGGTCTGTGCTAACAACAGGTTTGCAGGTCAAAAGTCAGCTTTTGGCTGCAAGTCGGAACGAAGTAAAATGAAAAGCAGAGGGTCTATCTTTTTCATTGTGAGTCAGTGGTACATTTTCCTTGCATTCCTGTCAGTGCTAGATAGGCACCACAGAATGGAACCTTTTCCACATTGTAGCTCCCTCAGCAGCTGGCCTTCCCCCATTCTTGTGCCTGCAGGTGCACATTCACACTCATGTATGCAAAAACAAAAGTTCATTGTTTGAGCTTTAAGACATCTCAGTTGAGAAACATTTTTTTGTAACACTGTCTTTAAAAAACAAAGGCAAGAAAGTGTCGCTGCGCATTGTTTTAGTTGCCCGCGAGATGACAGGCGTGAAGGTGAGAGAGAGGTGCTCGCTCTGAAACGAAGAGCAGAGGCCAGTGCAGGGCCTTCTTTCACAGCCTTGCTTTTGGCCACTAGCTCAGCTGATCACTGTCCAGAATGTTTGGCAAAGTCATCTTTCAAAGTGGCAGCTTGCTGTACATGGGGTGAGTCGCAGATAGGTAGTCACGATGAGTCCTTTGTACAGATGGAAGAAGGAAGCAAACTTTCCAGGTGTTATGAATGATAGAGTCTTGGATGACACCGCATTTATAGTGTTGTTTTACAGATTAACTGGCATGTGTGTGAAAGTTTGTGGATGAAATGCAGTGTTCAAACGTCCCATACTCATGATTAACTGTACAAAGAAGAGCGATAGTAGAGGAAACCAGCTATTGTTTGGCAGTGTCTGATTCCCAAGCGAATAGCTCGGGTTAAGTAACTGATAAAAAAGAGTAAATGGCATGATTTTTGCAAATGTTAAGAAGTATCCAGCAAGCTCTACCCTTTGAATCTCCTCGTCTCATAAATTCTTTGTATAAGCCACCCCTTACCCCAACAGGGTTGGGCTTTGTTTTTGAGTTCTCCACAGGAGGCTTCTGCTCTGGACAGACACACCACTTCAGCACTTTTGTCTTTCTTTCCATCTCCCCTTCTGTCTCTCCCTCAATCTCATGTTCCTTCGCTTCTCAGATGTGCCTCTTCATGTGCAGAGCCAAATGGTCAGATCTGGAGAAACACCTGCAGAGAAAGTGAGAGAGCATGAAACTAAATGTAACCCACAATGCTATCCTACCATAACAATATTTGATGGATAAGTCTGGGTCCTGAACATGATGGCGGACCATATGCCACTCAGCCTAGGATTTTTAGATTGGGTCTTTCAGAGCAGAAAAAAACAACATTTGGCTTGTAGGGGGAAAAATAATTTTAACGCATTCGAATTCTTCTCCACTAGCTTATAACAAATCGTCTTAAAATCTTTAAAAGGGCTTGTCAGCTGACTGATACATGCTGCAGCTACTGCCATTTTTGGGAAATTATATTGTAACACATTTTTAGACTCCAGCAGAAAATAGAAAGGTTTTGATTCATTCCAACGCTGGAGGTAAAAACACTATATAAACTGCATGGCTGCATTAGTTATGTAGCACTTGAATCATGGTGGTTGGTTTTGGATTGAGCCGTGGGCTTTTTTTGTCATAATCGATTAAGCTCACTGGTAATAACTACTACCATAGGCAGCAATAAATAACTGCCAAGTAAGAAAATCTGCAGCTGAAATGCCACATCTATTCTACATGGATCAGGCTACAAGGATCCCCATATTTTATCTATATACATAGACAAATCACGAATGGAATTAATAACGCTGTGAGAGTGAAATGAACAATTAACATTATTAATATGCCTTTGGCAAAATCCAGAGCAGGGCAAAGAAAGGATAAGGGAAAAGATACACCGTTGGAGTTAATAATTAATTTAAAAGAACCATTATTAAGGTCACTGCAAGTGCTCATGTTTCTAATAACAAGATTAATTTGGCAGAGCATATTTGTTATTAAAAAATAAACTCATGCTAAAACTGGTCCTCATGAGCTTTAAGTCTTTACTAGCCTTGTGTTGTGTGATGCTGCTTAGCATGTATTAGACATTAATAGGCGAAACCTCAAACAACAGAACAAACCTTCTCTCAAAAGTCATAACAGTGGCAAGCAGAAGAAAGAAAAAGCAAAAGAGCCTAAGCAGTTGCTTTAGTTTACTGCGGTTAGGGTTAGGGGTAGGTACAGCATTAATTAGCCATTAGTAATCATTAGGTCAACAAAGATAGACAGATCAGTGACACAGATATATGTGTCTGTGTGTGTATCTTGTCCTTCTATATTTGTGAGGACCAAATTACATCGTGTTTTCAGTATGTGACGTATTTCTAAGATATTGTCTTTATTTGGCCTATTTTGCCATGAACTTTAGCAATTGTTTTTTCACTGGATGGAATTAAACACACCACCACAAAAACAAATTGAAAGAAATGAAATAACTAACAAACACATTGGGGAGACTCTGAAATGCAGTATATAAACAAGAAAATTAATAATTGGATTATTTTCATATTTGTGCGAGATTACTGCCTGGTTCCAAAGTAGAAATCCTATTACTGTCTGACTCATGTAATCTGAACCTTCCCCATTATCTGATTACTCTAGTGCATGTATACATGTTAATCAGATTACTGACAAAATTATCGGATTATTAAGTGCGTGTAAATACACTTATTGATAGAAAGACCTGGCAGTTTGGCAATCTTTAGAGGATTGATTTGCTGGTCCTTATTTCTTTCTTTTTTCAGCTAAATGATCTGCTTTGTGTTACTGAGATTTAGTTGTTGGTGTAAAAATTAATTGGATACAGTAATCCTGATATCGGTTGAAAGTCCTCACAAGGATAGTGAGACATATGTGTGTCTCTGTGTGTGTGTATGTATGTGAGTGTGTGCGTGTGTGTGTGTGTGTGTGTGTGTGTGTGTGTGTGTGTGTGTTTGGTTGCATCATTCAGACCGTCAGACTATGGCAGCTAGATATGGATTTAGCTGCCAGAGTGCTGCTTTGCTTCTGCTCTACTAACAAGATGTCCAGTTCCTTAGTTGTTGCTCATAAAGAAGACTTGAGGATGAGCTTACTGGATTATTTAAAGTACATTAAAGCATTTTCTGCACCCTGTCAGGAAACACAGCTCTGTTTCCACAGTGTTACTGTTTCACACTCTCTGCTCAAGATTTCTTATACTGACTGGTCTAGATTGTTAGCTTCTGTGCAGAGCGTGTACCACGTCTGCAGGGTTCTGGCTTTGCTCTCAATTACTGTGCTTAGATACTCTGCCACGGTGTCCTGCCGATTTAGAGATGATAGCACTACCATCTTTTTTTGAGTTAGGCCTGTGTTGAGCATTTTGCTAAAATTTTAGAATGGTACTAGTGGGGTGACTGCTCTTTAAATGAAACCAAAGTTTTATATATCCTTTTTGATTTTCCAGTAACAGAGAAAATCTGTCTAATTCCCCCTCTCTCTCTTTCTCTCTCTCTCCTCTTCATCGTCTTACTATCTCTATCTCTCTCTCTCTCTTTCTCTCTCTCTCCTCTTCATCGTCTTACTATCTCTATCTCTCTCTCTCTCTCTCTCTCTCTCCTCTTCATCGTCTTACTATCTCTATCTCTCTCTCTCTCTCTTTTCAGATCATGCCTTATCTTGTCACTGCTGTCAGGAATCGAGGGCTGACTGGGCAGAGGTGTGTGTAAGGGTGGGTGTTTGTGTCTGTGGGTGTGTGTGATTGTGGGCTGCTGGACAGATGGCCCTGTGACATTGGCCGCCACACCAGCTGGCACATCCATAACCCCCCTCTCCTCACCCTCACTCAGTCCCACTCCACACCCAACAGGGGGCTGGACTTGATTAGGCAGGATTAATGATGAGCCATGTGTGTGCATTTGTGTGCACATGAGTGTGTAACACAGTGACAGTATTTGTGTGTTAGTTGACTGTATTTGCTGTTAAACTTTCCACGGCTGCTGCTCCTCAGTTTCCATTGTGATGGTAATGTGGGATCATCCTGACACACAAAAAACACACGTCGATGAATTCCCTCAAGGAGTCAGAGCAGAATGGCTCATACAGAAGATGGAAAGAAGCAGCTGTTTGCCTACACACCACTTTTCAGACATTAAAGCGGCTAGTTCATGCTGAACTAAGGATTACTTAAGTTCTGACTGTGTGTTTCATAGACCATAACACACTGGAATACCACTGGGAGAGAAGTGATATACACAGTCTTCCCATCTTCTTGTTTATTTATTCAACAACATTGTATGGGTTAGACTGAACACATTCTGATATAATACATTTAAATGAATAAACAAACCCAATGTGATTCATGGGGTTGAGAGCAATGCAGTGTGTAACTTGTGTAATTGTATTCTGAATGTGTGTGTGTGTGTGTGTGTGTGTGTGTGTTTGTGTGTGTCCAGCAGTAGTTCACATTTCCACTGGATAATCAAACTGCACTGAAGTTTTGCTGAGGTCGTTACTGTGTCCAAATCAAGAAAACAAGAACCAGAGGATCCAATTTAAAAAAACTCCCCAGAGGCTGACAGGGGCTCAGGATTAACTTCTACTCTTCACTTGGAAGCAGCTGTTGTCCAAACCTTGGCATCATGGAGTCAATTATAAAGACTGCATTTGATATCCACATGCATGCCCCCTCCCCAACCTTTTTCCGCAATAAGTGCTGCTGCGTAAAAAAAAAAAAAAAAAATCAGGGTCTGAGCTGGGCATTAATCATCACTGTTGCTGGTTGCTGGGATAAGACTGTGTAGTCGCAGTTGTTTTCAGGACCCAAAATGTGCTCACTGTAATCGTTAGGAGAAATAGTTGTGGATGGATGGCTTCTGAAAGCATGAGACATGGCCCGGGTGGCATGCTGGCAGCAGGCTAGGGAGCCATGTATAATTGTGCTTCCACCTGGAGCAGGCTCAGTGTACATGCAGGCGCGGCGTGTAATTTGCGCCGGACGGCTGACATGAATGACAGCATCCTACTATTGTCACCTGACAGGCTATCACTCAAACCTACCCCTGTGAGCATGGAAATCTTGCTCGCACCCTTCTTTTTTTGTCGAAAATACACACTCCCTTTGTCATTCACAAGCACATACACACACTCAATCAGTGGTTCTCAAACCCATCACTGTCTTATCACTTAGAGACAAAGAGAGCTTTCATTTCTGACAGGACTGTGCAATGCAGTGACAATGTTTGATGTGTTCTGAGAGTGCGCCTGCATTATTTGTGTGTAGGTGCTTGTGCTCTGAACGGCTTTCTTTAGAGACTGATTTAGCTTGTGTTCCGCACACTATGACATATATAACTAAACAACGGCTAGAAAGAAATGCCAGGGACTTGCGCAGCGTTTGATGTCACCATTTTACTTTAGGAGCCATCATTTTAACAGCTCTATGTATACAGACCTGTCTGTTCAAAAACGGTGTGTTTTGAATGAGCTGTTCCTTTTATTGCCATTATATAACTTATAAGTTGGGTTATATACTTTGGAATACAGCCCTTTATTTTTTTCTCTATTTCCCATTCTATGTCACTGGGGAGATTGAAGAGGACAGATGGAAAGAGAGCGAGGGACAGAGTAGCATTAATTTGGTAATGGGTATCGCAGGACTGGGCTATGAAACTACTACTCATGAGGGAGTGGGAGCTTAAAACTGACTGCCAAACGATCTATCCCAAATGCCGCTGCTCTTCAGAGAGAATTTCAGAGTAGGAGGCAGGGCAACACTTACACACAAGAGTGTTTAGCAATCCTGAATCCCAGCCGAATGGAATTTTATGTGCAAAAGGAGATTGTGAGAAAGCAAGTTAGACAGGCGCACTGAGTCTGCTCAAAGTGCTCAGAGGTGTGGGAGAGTGTCGTAATGACTACTGTGTGGACGAGTGTGCATGTTTATAAGGCAGTGTGCCTCTTACCTGTCGCAGTGGTTGCACTTGAAGGGCTTGGCGCCGGTGTGTTTACGGTAGTGCCGAGTCAGCTCATCGCTGCGGGCGAAGCGCCACTCACAGCCTTCCCAAGAGCATTTGTATGGTTTCTCACCTGCAAAACGTGACACATTCCACTTTGGTAAATCGTTTGGAATTTAAATGTATTCACACACAACTCCAATGTTCAACTGTGTATTCCATTTATTTCTCATATTAAGCAGTCAGACGCACACTCGAAGCCTCATTCCCACCTTGCCTGTATTCTTGGAGCCAACCACTCGCATATTCCCTGCAGCCAAAATGTCTTGAACACTCAATGAGCCAAATCAAGGGCACATTTTCTCCTTTTTGCCAAGTTCCATTAAAAAAAGGGTAGTCCTGCCTAAATTAACTAATTGACTGTGACAACATTAATTTATAATCCAGAGTCAAGTTTCCAAAACATGAAACCACTTCCATTAACTGTTCTCCACCCCCTGATGAGAGATCTGAATTTTGGATGAAGTTAAGCAGATGGGGGAGGAAATCCCCATTGTTCAACGTGCTGTACTTTATCTATCTTTAAAGGCCTTAAAGGGATGGGGTGACCTTAGTGGTCACGGTTCTACCAAGGCCTTAAGCAACTATCCTTAGAGTGCAGACTGGGATCTGTTCACAGGCCTTGATGCCCGTAGGAGGAAATAGAGGGGTGTCAGCAGTGCTGATTCACTTCCAGGGGTGGTAGGGATAATTGGGGTCTTAATGATGCTTAATGGGGAGTAATATTCTATTCACAGTCAGCCAGCTGCCAGCTTTACTGCTTGTTCTAATGTCCACCAATCTTCCTAACTAGACTAAAGAGTCTCTTAAACAAAGATTTCAGTTTCTTGATTGAGAAGTGTTGTCCCCATATTACAGTAATATTACAGACATTACAGTAATGTAAAAATTAAGGGGCTGGTCTCTGTACCACTCATGCATGACCTCAGGACAATGGCATTTTACCTATTACAGATGGATAGCGTCCAAGTAGCTTGTATTGGAAGATTTATTGAATAAATTACAGATTTTTTTTCTTCAGGCAAATATAATTTGGGAACACAATTGCTTTATTACATTACTTTGTCAAGACACGAAGTATGGCACAACTCTTATGCACTTATTTTAGAGAATATATTATACAATCTGGAGAGCTTCTTATGACGAAATAGAGTTTAAAAAATGGCATGGCATGGCATGGCATGGGTGGCGAAGGCAAACTGTGTGATGTAACTATTGCCACCTTTCCTCTTCGCCTGCCACCACGCATATTTCTGTTTGACGATTAGAAGCAACAAATGGAGAGAACCATATTTTGCACTATTGTCATGTCTGTAGACTCTGGCATCAGTATTGGCCAGCTGCAGTCAGAAAGTTATCTTCTGGTTTGTGCTTTTATTGGATTTGTCTGTCCTTGAGATTCCCTAGTTTATAAAATCAGTGGCAGATAATATTCCCAAAGAGTGCACTTGTATATACACAGATGGACGGAACCAGAGAAGAGCCCTCCCTTGCGCTGCAATTTGCAGAGTGGTGGGGCCGCAGGTGTGAGACACTAAACGTTTCACACTGCAATCTGGGTAATTGGCCAGAGACCCCTACCCCCATCTACACACAAAATGACAAACATTCACTTTCTCCCCCCTTCTGCCATAGCTCTCCCTATTCCCTCCCTCCTCTCTCTGTCAGACAGCAGCAAGGCAGGCTTGGACCTGCAACCACGGCAACCACAACACCAGCCAATTATAACTTGGGGAGGCATGGATGCATGATGGAGTCGCCTAGCAACCAGTCAGAACGAGAGAGACTGTGTGTGAGTGCGTAAAGTTGAGAGTGAGGGAGAGCTGTGCAGTTGCAGTGTGTAATGGCAGGACACTCTGCAGCACCAACCAATTACTGCTCACATTCGAAGAGTGTGATGTAGTTGCCTGGCAACCCAAATGTAGGGAGTGGGGGAGAAGACTGATGCTGGACCCTCTACTGGAAAAGGAGCTCAGATTCTTCTCCAGTAAAAAAAAAAACAAGTTGGTGCTTTTAACTGGTGTCCAGGGCTACAAACAACTAGGCTATTACTGTCTTTCCGCTGATAGGGTTTCCTAGCAACTCTCCTGCTAATGAACTACCCCAGGCTGTCTTCCCATCAGTGCTATGGGTGCTAATACCACAGTTAATTACATTTTTCCAGTCAACTGAAGATGGACTGAGCTATTGTGATACCTGAGGATTAAATTTTTGCAGCGGTTCATTTAAAAGCCATGCATTTCACGTCTCTCTCCTAGAACAGGAGCTGTCAATCATAACTGGTATCAGACTGAACACCTTTCCTCCACATTATATATAGAGAGGAACACCATTAGCACTGATAAATCCAAACAGGACGCTGGCATCATCATGTAAGATTCACTTATCAGTCATGGTTCAAAGTTTATGAAGCCTTTGGAATTTCTTTATATTTGTCCATATAAATGACCAATAAAATGCAGATTTTCTAATTACTATATTTTTACTATTACTTTAACCTTGTTAATCAAATAAAATACAAATATTGCAACTTTTATTTATTGAGGAAATTATCTGTTAGTATGTTAACCTTTGCATTAAGTATCTGGTTTAACCTCCTTGTGCAGCAATATCCATCCAGCCATCCATCCAACCATCCATCCATTATCTTCCACTTAATCCACACAGGGTCGTGGGCCAGGCAGTGCCCACCTGGCAACTCTGGACGCAAGGGCAGGAACAACCCTAGACGTGGTGCCAATCCATCCACACAGTTACACACTAAGGGCCACTTTAAAGACATCTATTACCCCAACACAATGTCTTTGGACTGTCGGAGGAAATAGGAGTGCCCAGAGTAAACCCACGCAGACATGGGGAGGACATGCAGACTCCATACAGAAAGGACCCAGGCTGCTCCACCCTGGGATTGAACTTCTTGCTGTGAGCCAGCGGTGCTACCCACCAAGCCACCGTGCTGCCCTGTGCAGCAGTAGCTGAAACGAAAAGTTTCTAATAACTGTTGATAAGTGCTGCACATTGGCTTGAAGGGATTTTGGCTCATTCCATACAGAACAGGGTTACTGTCTGGGTGCATGACCCATATTCTCCTAAGATTTATTTCTTGCAGTCCTGAGATCTGAGATCTTTCTTTAGAATTTGCGGGTATAACTCAGAATTCATTGTTCCGTCAATAATGGCAAGCCATCCTGGCACAGGTGTTGCAAAGCAGGGCCAAACCACGATATTACGTACACCATATTTCACATATGAGATACAATTCTTATGCTGGGCTACAGTGTCTTTCTTTTGCCACACATAATGCTAATCATTTAGTCCATAAAGTTCTATTTTGGTTTCATCCATAAACAAAACATAGGCTTTTGGCTTGCCCACACAATCTGTAGCAACCCACAGATGGGCGGCAGTGTTGTTTTTGCAAGGCAATGTCTTTCTCCTTTCAAACTTGCCATGAACACCATTGATGTTTACAAGGTTATGTTAATGTTATAACCTTTCCATCTTCTCCACATAAATAAAATTAACAGCAATTCACAAATACAGATTACTGGAACATATTCCTTAATAAATATACTGTTAATTAGTTTCTATGCCTGTGATTTTAAAACTACTGATGATTTAGGTCACATTTATGCAGAAATATAGAAGGGCTCATAAACTATAGGGGGCACTATAAATCCTGCAGTAATCTTTGTCTACTTGTGTCAGTAACCTATTGAAATAATAACCGAAAAATGAGGATTAAGCTAATTACATCACAAATCCTGCACATAATGAATATATTGAAAGCAGACCTGGCATGTAGCGCTCTGTTTTTATGTCCTGATTTTCCCTTTGTTACATGTTTTTCCCTGCCAGGAACACTGCTTGTGTGCTAGTATCAGTGTACAAGTCATTAGCATTGCTACCGCTTGCAGAAACCTGCTGAGTCAACAGCCGGCCTCGGGAGCAAGATTAGCCACAGTGAGGCCATCAAAGCAGCAGGACTTGGGGCCATTGTAGAGCGCAACTCCCTCTCAGGGTTCAGTGGGAGGGCAACAGCAGTGAAACAGAGGTCAATGTGGCTAAATTAGCTAAGAAACAAGTTTTAGCCCACCCAGTCTATCAATCAACCTGCAATTACAGACTGTGCTGACAGGCTTTGTATGGTGTGGCCAAGCTTATTTAAGTTGAGATGAAATGGGGAAAAAGCCACATTCATGGTTACTGAGGATGAACAGCAAATAATCCCTTTTTAAAATCTTTATTTCTACATTATCACACAATGTAATGATTTGACAGAATCTCACCTGTGTGTGTCCTCTGGTGCGCCTTTAAGTGTGAGCTCTTTGTGTAAACCTTTCTGCAACCGTTGAACTGACAGCGATGTACCCTCTTTTTGTTTTCAGGGATGTCGCAGATGCCTGCTGATCCCAAGCCTCCTTCACTGTCGCTCTGTGCTCCCCGGCCTGTTGGTGAAGGCAGTGACTGTGTCGCTATAAGCTTGGCAGTGCCCAGTCCCACTTTCTTAGCCACCAACTTGAGAGTCAGTGAGCCATCAGCTGTGGCTGTAAGAGTCTGTGTGGGTTTGACCAGGTGACGGCCCAGCTCAGGTGAAGAGGGAGGCGTTAGGGAGGTGACAGCACTCAGCTGTGCTGGATGGACACCCCCATTAGTCTCTTTTGCACTCGCCTCGATAGTCTTGCCACTGGGCTGAGAGAGGGCCTTGGGCAGAGACACGACCATTGGCGGAGGGCTGGGCTGATCAACTAGTCCAGGCAGCAGCGGATCTATCAAGTCCTCATCACTGTCCCCCTTCATAAAACCTGGTGTCAGGAGGCAGTCCAGATCTTCGTCAAAAAGGTCAGACAGTCTCTTGGGCTCCGTCTGTAAGTACCGCTCCAACTCCAGACATGTCTGTGGAAGGAATGAGCTAAGGTCAAACATAGGTAACCAAAACACTGGTAATACTTGCTTGTTAATTGATCAAAGAGAAGCAGGTTGGTAAAAACACATGAGCAAGAAATAAAAAATATATGTAACTGTAAGGCAAAAGTCTTTATTCCACCTTTCAATGACCATTACTAATGCTACAGACAGAATAATACAGACTGTACATTTACTCATACAGAATATTAGCCTAATCTTTTATACAACTTTCAGATTTCAGTTTGTAGGAAATACACTGCTCACAAAATGAATACGAAGAGGATCCCGCAAGAATAGCTGGACAATCTAATCCTGATCATGCCCCATGACTGTCAGTGTGTTTTGGCAGTCTAGTCCAGTTTTACATGCTTCTGTTCACCTCCATGTAAATGTCATTTTCCACTCAATCATGAATTTGCATCTGATTTGCTTAATTGAACAACTTTCTATAACTTTTCATTTGTGTTTCTGATTGAAATATCCCCAAATTTTTGTGAGCAATGTATAAGACCAGTAAGCTGGGTGGATGATATTATAGTGTAAAGAATAAGTGGCACCTGTAGCTGGAAGTGGCTGTAGAGCTGCCTGGCACATTAACACATTCTTTGTCAATCGAGTTTCTGGTTTCCCTATGAAGGTGTCAGACGGCATGGTGGTGCAGTGATTAGAGCTGCCACCTCACTCACCTTTTACCCTATGGTGCTAGCTAGACCCTGTCTCTAAATTTAGGCTGTTTGCTGTTTTGTTTATGTAAGGAGCTCTTGCAAAGACAGGCTTAAAAAAATGACCTCAATGCTTTATCTAAAAACTAGAGACTGAGAGCTTTACAAAACTGAAATACATTTTAAAATTGGATGAAAATGTACTAATTTATTACTTTTCATACTTCAGAGATTTGCATACCATCACTGGATAAGCTGTCTGGATGAAATTGATTCATTCAGCATGCAAAACTTTACCACAATATAGGTGATGTTATAGTGGCATGTTTTTAGGAGGAATATCAAATCAATATACAAAATATTTTGGAGAAGTGAAACTTTTTTATTTATTAAATGAATGGTGGAGACACTTAACTTTCACTTTAATATATCAGACACTAATTGCCAAGGAAGGTGTGGAGCTGTTTCTTGTTGAGGTTGAAGAGTATCAATGTTTTTTTCAAAAGTGAGATTAAAAAAAAAAAAAGGTATTGGGTTTTTGGCATAAACTATGAGCACGATTCAGCGTACCACACCTGGGTACAGTATGGAGTGATAACACTGGTCAAACACACATTGCTTTGATGTTCAAATGTGCAGATTACCTAGTTTGAGTACACTCTAAGAAACGGAAGGTGTCAACAAACACAAGAGCGGTGGACATGTGAGGGGTTTGAGTGACTGATCACAGCTGCAGGGTAGGCTAATTAGGATTGATCAGTTCTGAACCCTCTGTGTGTCTCTATGGGAGAAAAATAAAACATTTCAGGATTTTTACATTTCATATTAAGTGTAGGAACTAGATATGTACCCATGCAGGTGCTGGTGTGCCTGTTTGTCTGCCCTTTACACACTTGAAACGGACAGCTTGCTTAAAGTAACAAGGGTTTAGCATTCTTCTGCACAGGGGGATTCATTAAACTGAAAAATCCTTCCATAGAGGAAGAACAGAAGAGAATGAGAGAAAGTGAATAAGAGAGTCAGAGAGGGTCTATGGCTCACTGACTGCCTATTCAGCACTTTCTTTTCTAATGGTTCAACAATATTGTTCTCCAGTCACAATGACTAGTCTGGATATTAGAGTGTGCTGTTCCACATGTCACAGTAAAAAACACTTTTCAGCAGGGTTGGAGGAGTGTAGGGGAATAAAACAACCCTTCCGGCTCTTTCCTTCATGTCATCAGTGCAAATTATGGCCGCAGCTACTCCATTATCTGCACTTAAAAGATGAAAGAATGCCTCTAAAGCTTATACTTATGTTTCCTCTTCTGCTTCTTTAACCATACCTTAAATAAATAAATCTCTGTGGCATGATGATAAGCTGCACTTTACATAAAGTAAAAAGCCTTCAGGAGACTGTATTAGAGTCTATGTACCACACAAATTCTTCTGCAAATCTGCCAATTGTGCAGTTCTTGCCTATAGTGATGTTAGGATATTTAATATGCCTTGAAGAAGCTCATGTTTGTAATACAATGTCATACATGGTTTAAATTCATCACAGTCCTGAAGTGACCTTCAAGTACTGATGCTGATTAAATCCTAAAACCGTTTTTTCCAAAAATTACCATGTTTACCATAATTACCAATTACCACTCCTAAAAATGGCTGTTGTGTCCATTACAGTGAACTGAAAATGATTCAAATACTTCATGATATCAATCAATTTTTTGCCTGCTCATACATGACATTGAAGATTCTTTTAAAAACACTGCACAGCCATGTAAATGGGCAGTTTTAAATAATTTAATAAACTCACACATACAAAAAGAAGCCCAAACAAACACAAAAGCGTTTAACACAACTATACCTCTGCACTCCAAAATAGTCTATTAATTTAATTAGGCAAATTTCATTATATTGATACTGATTCTGTTGTGATGTTAATAAGTAAACATACAAGCATTAGGTACTTTTATTAGAAAGGGCATGCTGTGCAAGCTGTTACCTCGTGTGCCCGACGTTGTCAAACCACACAGCTACACTCTGCCATGTTGCTTGTTGCAGATACCTTTCAGTAGATTCCTAATTCCTGTTTGCTGAACTAATTTTGTGGAGCTTATTGTATTTATCAAAGTTTTAAGAATGCTAGCATTTATTGTCAATGTCTATGACGAACAAACATAAACTAGTTATATATTAATATGATATTTTTGCTGTTTATGGAGGTTGTAATCACTGTCCCAAAGTGAATATTCTTCAGATTTAAAATCAGAGTTCACTATGAGAACAAACAGTTCGATGGCGTTAACCACTCGTAATAGTCCCATCAGCTCCAGTATAGCAACAATGCATGATGGGAAATAACCTCTAAAAATGACTGAACAAATAAGTATATTCATATCCTAATTGTGGTTTGAAAGTGTGAAAGCTTCAAATAGCAAAAGTTTCCATTTGATAAAAATCCGTTATATAAATAGTTCTATATTTGCAGCCTCGGTGGCTCAGTGAGTAGAGCTGGCTGCTGGAAACAGCAGTTTCAGAGGGACTGGATTAAATCCCAGGTGAGGTTTGCAATGTGAAGGTCAAATTGTATGTGGTATGGTTACGGAAAAACCCCATCTAGGGTGGTTTACAGGGGTGTACTCCTAGTGTTGGTCTCAATCCTGGATTAATAGGAAGGTATGCATCAGGAAGGACACTGGGCATATAACCTGTGTCAACATATTTATGGCCATAGTGATGAACCCTAATGGGAGCAGCTGAAAGAGGATTTTAATTTAATGTTCTGTATTTAAGTGATATGAAACGGGAAATTCAATTCAATATCTCTATTCAACATTTTAGCAAACCCTATGATGTCACTAATACAACAATCTAAATCTTACAGGAGCAAAATACAAATCATATTAGTAGTAAGTAAATAGGAAAGACCACTTAAAAGTGAAGTAGGTATTCAAAAAGTGAATAAAAAAGTATAATGACCATATATAACATATTGTTATATTGTAAAACAAACAAAAAACCCTGAACTGATATTCATTCCAGTCTTTTTGAAACTGTTAGTCATTCCAGTCTTTTCCATCTGAAAAAAAAATAATGGTTTACTGCCTGCTACCCTACCAATTCTGATCAAGTTTCTTCAAACTGTAGAAGAAAGAACTTGGCACCCTGGTAAATCTGCCAGATGCTGCTACTGCGTGTGTACGGGGAGGTCACACTGAATACTTGTCACTGTAGCTTTTAGCAGCTGTTTTCTGATTTTCTTTTCCATCTCTTTAATACTGCATATAAATGACCTGTATTTTCTGGCTGCACTCTAATAAAAATGATAAATAATCAGATACGGTCATAATAAGCTTACCTTTGCTAAAACAATTGTATATCTAATCTAATGGTGGTCTAAGACTTTTGCAATCTTAACAGACTGACTTCTCTGAAATCTTTGTGTTACTCACCAGCCATGCTACTAAGCAAAATGATAAAATACTGGCAAACATTTTATGAGTATTAAAAATGTTTGAATGCATTTTACTCATTGCAATATTTGTTTTAAATAAGTTTTTTTTTACTTTGAATCTCTAATACTGATTGCTATCTGACACTGTCAAGAGTTGATAAGACACAAAGACAGCTTCAGATAGGGGGAGAACATTGTGCTATTAGCTAATGCGGTTCAGGTCCAAGCTAGACACAAAGAGTCGGATCCTGCCTCTGTCTCGCTCTTGCCTGATAAAGTTAGAATATTATCTGAAACTAATACTTCTTTATCTCCTTGTGTCTCATAAAACTCTTTTTATCCCTTGCTTGCTCTGTTCTGGGATTGCGGCTATGATTTTTCCCCAAATACAAATAGTTTTTAATTAAAGCGATTTGGCTTTCATCAGATGCTATTTGAAGCTTTACCCTATGATGAAAAGCTGATCTCTCTCTCTCGCTCCACAGCATGCGTTGATGACTAATTAGCCACTCAAACGACCCAGCGAAGAGAGGCTCTTTATTCAGCTAATTTGCTGATGGGAAGCCCAAGTGTGTGTACTCTCGCATCACATACTTGTTTTGTGTGCGTAAAATGAAGCGGTAACTAAGAGCTGATCCTTGATTTTTATTGCCATAATGGTAAAGAAAACCCTCTGCTTTTTGTTTATTTTGCACTCCACGTAGGTTGATGAGACAGCAAGCTTTCATCTTGCATGCATGGAAATAGTGTATGACTGTTTTAAATGAGGTTGGATTATGAAATGTGTCTGTGATATGCCATTTTTGCACTCCTCTGCAGTAGTCAGGAAAAAAAAACACACCAACCCTGTCCATCCACTACAGCTATTATCATCCATACAACCTAACGATCATAACCACTCTACTGTAAAATTAGTACTATGTTCTTGATTTATTTCAGGAAGGTTTTAGCACTGTTTGCACATGGTGCAAGCTTGCTTTTTCATTTATTTGATTTGAAGCGATACATTTTTTTTCTTGTCTGAGAAGCCTGTGGCTGCTGATGCACCATTAGCTCTGTAACGACATGACAATTACTAAGGAACCCTGGGAGAACCATTGTGCCAAGTGACAGGCGCTTATCATCAACTGCATGAAGCATTTCAGGCCTAACCTCAGGTTCTACCCATCCTTACAGAGTGAGAGAGACAGGAAGCCAGCCTGTTACAAGCATCCAGCCTGTGGTCGATCCTATCTGTTCCACTGGCATTTAAATTGTCATCGCCACAGGGTGAACATCACAGTCATCTGAGTGCCACGGAGTCACCGATTGGATTTCACGGATTTGCTTTCAGCTGGGTGGCAAACTTGGCCCTCTCTCTCAGGGCCCACAGACCCAGACTGCCATATTTAGCCTGCTGTTCCGACGGTTGTGATGAATAATTCTGGGGAGGTTGATAAGAGAGTGCTAAGTCCAGGATGACACACACACTCACATTTTAAGACCTGAGCTTCTTCATCCACCGTCATCTGCCCATCCTCCTTCTACCAAGCCCCAGGGAACCTGACATTTAGAGGATACAGTTACAGCATGATGCAGAGCTTGCGTTGTGATTTACTGTGTGTATTTCTGTGTGTGTGTGTGTGTGTGCGCGTCTGTGTGTGTGCGTGTGTGTGTGTGTGTGTGTGTATACGTGTGTCAGTGTATGTTATTTTGGCAAGGGTGTGTGCACATTTGGTGGGCCCATTGAAAAGTGACCATAAAACCAATGAACTGGAGTAGCTAACAGGCGGTTTTCCTAACAAAAGACCCAACAAAAGGATGAAAAAGTGTCTCAATAAAATGGTTAATGGACAAATAAATTGAAAGGCACTTATGTGAAAAGTCAACATACGTCAGCTTGGTTCAGTCCTGAGTGGCCAGGGCAATTCCTTTTGATCTTGCCTGCAATTCCCATCATCAAAGAAAGCCTTCCAAATGAAAGACTCGCTCTCTAGCCGAACTGCTGCCTTTCTAAAGGGGTTTTCAGCATCTTTATGTCAGCACGAAGACATACTCACTTCTGAGAATGATCCCTTAGCAAAGTCGTCTCCACCACTGAACTACAACATTTAAACAACAGATGACTCAGAGAGCCAACAACTACTTTTAAGACCTTCTAAAAGGACACCATTGTGTACTGCTCGCACATAAATACAAACCAGTGAGGCTATTGCCTTGACAGAGCTCAATGTTTAAACATACTTCTACGACAACTTTAGACCTTTAGTCCGGACGCTATTCTGCAACCTCCTATGAAATTTTAATGAGCACTCTATGATGGAGTGAGTCGACCAAGACTCTCCTGCTGTGTAATAACCCTTCCCTCTGCCTGGCTCTGCACCTGTGTCACCCCCTCCTCCATCTAAATACAGAAGCCCTACTCACATACTCTCACCCCGTTGCAACGATGGACTAGCACACATTCAAACACACATTCAAACATAACATACATTAGCACAGGAAGACAAGCAGCGCTTGGACACTGCCCATACTTCCTTTTCGCCTTCCACTTCAGTCCCATCATGTTCCGCCTAATAAACACGAGGGCTATAAATTAGATGAATAGAACAGATCCACGTGGAAGAAAAATGCTAACAGCTGTTAGGAGGGGGGACAGCACAGATATGCTCTCTTAATTTGGATTAGTTAATTTAATCCAGTTTCATTTGGCCCTGGGCCACCATTGCAGAGGAGGCACACACACTTTCTGGATCGTTTGTCTTGCCCTCTGACATATGGCACATGTCCACAGTAGAAGAAATAATATCCCCTGCTCGTAGTGCAATTCACTGTAGACAGTTAACCAAATCAAAATGAATACGAGCTAGTTCAAATTTGTTTCTACGGGCTATTTATGTCACAAGGAAAATTGCAATTTGTAAAACTGTGTTAAAATCTATTGACAAAGAGTTTTTCTTTCCACTTCGCTTTCCAGGGTGATATGAGAATACCTGTCCATCATAAATTTCCACCTTCATTTTAGTTTAAAAAGAAAGCGTGTCTCATAAGCATAGCACTTTCTCAGTTCTACAACTGCACTGGGAACGAACGAGTTAATTCGGGACAGGAGTTAAATCTGACCAACATAGCTGAGACATTAGGGCTACTAAGAATGTGGCAAAGAGAAAATAAAAGACCAATTGCTCACAGTGGACAGGTCATTATTAGCAAACTGGCTTGCACAGACACACAGTGAGTGATAGGGGACTGTAGACTTTCCCCAGGCTCTTGCTGAATCTGTCCACTCTGGGTGAGATTTCTTTGTGCATCTCTTCACTAGTAGAAACTGTGCACTTGATTTCTCAGAGGGAACAAGGCTGACTGTGCACAGCACAAGTCCTGCATTTACATATGCGTATCATTATTGTTGTGGTTGCCTGGATACCAGACAATAGTTAAATCCCTTGTGTATATCTGCAAAAGCAACTCCTACAGCTTATGAGCCTGGCAGCCAACATGAACCAAAAACTGGATTTCAGACAGCTTATGCTGCCATGGAAATTGACTCTGAAATCTTCACAGGCTTGTAATCAGGTACCCTGAATGTTTACATATTTAATGTCTTTAATGTCTGTATTGTCTTAGCACATGCCTGCACACATATATGTCAGGTAAATACTGTGTGTTTGGTAAAACAAAGGTCTGTCATTTCACATTACTGAGCCAAGAATCAGAGTAAGTCAGACATGTCATGTGTAGGCTTTGGAGAAAACAGAAAATCAATACATGCCATGCATTATTCTCTGCAGCTTACATGTGGCTGTGTTCCTGACACACTTTAAGGGGTTTTCATTTTCCCATATGGAATGCTCTCTGACTGCCAAACCTGTGAGGTCTCAGTTATGTAATTACTGACATGCTTAATGTGATTAAGCAATATAATGCAATTTTAACCTGACTTAATATCAGGAGTAGCCATCCAACAAATTTGACCTTGGTCGAATGTGTACTTAACAGGATTGAATTACCATCATAGCACCTTAAGAAGCAGCCTCAATTTTTTTTAAAGTTTTTTTTTTTAAATATATAAATCTGGACTGTGGAGTTGGATGAGTAAAACTGGCATATTGGAAACTAAACATAAATCTACTTTCATGCTGACTCCCACAACAGTATAAGATTGTTATAGTGATATGTTCATTTTTTTCCTTTACTGAAAATATGTAAGGTTATGTTCTAACGTGCTAAATCATGTTAAGTTAATACAACTTAATTTAACACTCATTTTCCTGATTACCTTTGCATAACACACTGCAGTTGTGTCCTGGTACAGATTTGCTGCCAGATGTTCGAAGAAAAGAGAATTCAGTAAGTACTAAAGCAGCATATCCACAAATCAACACTTAAAAATAGGAAAAAGTTATTTAGAAGCAGCACAAAAAAAAAGAAAAATAGATGAAGGAGCACACTGAAAATGCCTTCCTAAATGTTCTACATGAAAAGGCTAACATTGGCTTTGGACTGGAGGTTATGCCCCTCTGAGCATGCTTATTACTGCACATCAATATTTACCCTCTTCCACACAGCTAATTGCATGTTTGTTTCTCAACATGATTTCCTCTTTCCTGACAAATTCATTATTTCTTCACATCCTCATCCTTTGTGTACCCTCTGTTCCCTTTCCTGTGCCTTAAGCTGTGTCGTGAGACTGGCCCTCACCAGCCCTGCAGAGACTCAGATGCAGTTCTGTCTTCCTCTTCCTCTCAGGGTCTGTAGCTAGTGAACGCAGGCCAGCTCCTCTGGGAGATAGCCGGAAATCGACTCACAAAGCTGAGCCACAAACTAACACAACAGGCCCTGCAGCTGTTTTCATGGTATCCACTATTTTTCGAAAGATTATATAGGTGTGCTAGTACCTTTTCCTTTTAATAAGCAAGAATTTATATTAAAAAAAAGTGAATAATAATTATAACAATAATAATAATAATAGTAATAATAACAATAATAATAATAATAAAAATAATCAAAAATATATAATAACTATGGATGCGCCGATAATGTTTTATACTGCCGATTCCGATACGATCACCCATGAGTGCCTATCACTGCCGATGACCAATACAGATCACATTGGCTGGCTGTAAATTTTTCAATTTAGTTATGATGAGTGCTACTGGCTACGTGATCAGGAAAAAAGGAACAATACAATTATCTTAGACAAAAAAAAATTTTTTTACTGACTTTGTCCAAGATCCAAGATAAAAAATACAAAATACTTGCAGGCACAACTATTCTTCCACCACTGAAAAAGGCTGGTTATCTAACCCCATGAATTCAATTATTTTTCAGGTTATTTGGTTAGCCTTCTGCCTGTCATGCTCATATGGGCGATTGTTGGCAGTGCAGGTGATCACATGCTTTGTCACGGAAATCGGCTGATAATGATGTGTGACCGATCGATTGGAACATTACTAATCATAACATATATACCTAATTGGGCTCCAAGCAGGAACTTTTGTTGGCTGAAACTTCCGAATATTGAAGAGATATATTTAAAAGATGTAAACCTTAAATTATAATCCGAGAATGCTGAATGCTGAACTAGTTTGAAGATTCGTTTAGTGAATTTAGATACAGTTAAGTGAACATGAATTAATGTTTGTGACTTCTACCTATTTCTACCTTTGTCACAAAACAAAACAATCCAAGCCACCCAGAAAAGATCAACAAAGCCAGTGGCTGGGTCGCAGTACCATTACATTAAGACATTACCTGGCCACCACGTTACCACGGCAACAAGACAAGGAGCAGCTTACTAGCAAATATTTGTTAATCAAAACATGATTATGTACATATACTAGTGCTCTTGCTCACTTGCACAGAGAAATGCACAAACAGCATGTATGGCAAAATACAGTAAAGGTTAACCATACAAATTTCCCCTAAACATACGTGCACTGATGGAAATATTTTTGCTACATTGGAGAAATATCAAGGAATTTCATACATCATATGGTGTTATATATTTCCATAAATTTTATAGTTCACCTTTATTTTAGAAGTTAGAAGTAAATAATTAAGTAAAAGTGTTTTTCAAATTATTAAGATAATTATGGTGAGAGAATTTAACTGGATTGAACAGATATACAACAGAAACAGAAATGTATCAACATTATAAGTTAGGAAGGTAGTTAACTTTTTTCTGTAATGTCAGTAATGACTTAACATAAATAACACTACTAATCATCAGTTAAATGTACAACAATAGGTTGTTGTACAACCTATATACAACACACCCACACACACACACACACACACACACACACACACACACACACACACACACACACTGTAGATTTAAAGGACACCTCTATGCATTTTCATAACTATTGAAAAGAAAGTCAGACACGCT
>JAUZST010000868.1:0-40319 GCA_034779995.1 Parotocinclus haroldoi
AAAGTTGAGGGATGCATGGATTCCAATCAATATCAGCAGATTCTGGAGACCAATGTCCAGGAATCAGTGACAAAGCTAAAGCTGCACTGGGGTTGGATCTTCCAACAAGACAACGACCCTAAACACTGCTCAAAATCTACTAAGGCATTCATGCAGAGGAACAAGTACAACGTTCTGGAATGGCCATCTCAGTTCCCAGAGCTAAATATTATTGAAAATCTGTAGTGTCACTTAAAAAGAGCTGTCCATGCTCGGAAACCATCAAATCTGAATGAACTAGAGATGTTTTGTAAAGAAGGTCTAAAATACCTTCAGTCACAATCCAGACTCTCATTAGAAGCTATAGGAAGCGCTTAGAGGCTGTTATTTCTGTAAAAGGAAGATCTACTCAATATTAAGTTAAGGTTTTTTTTGGTGCCCAAATGTATGCACCTGCCTAATTTTGTTTAACCAATTATTGCACACTTTTTGTATATCATATAAACTTTATTTTTAATATCACTGTGTTTGTCCCCTATATGATATATTTAACTGATTTTTTTTTATCCAAACAATCAATGATTTATAAAGGTAAATCAGAAAAAATGAACAAGGCTGCCCAAACTTTCGCACCCCACTGTAAATGTAGTTGGTTAGGCATAGGAAAGACAGGTGCAGCCCCAGCAGCAGTATTAAAATTTTAATTGTATTTTTTAGGTGTACAAGGACTTCAACAGGATTGTGAGAACCTTAAGCAGGGGTCCATTCCAGAGAATCCATTCTATGAGTCTGTTCAGGAGTTCTACGAATCCACTGATCGACAGTCTTCGTCTCAGTAATATATTTCAACCTAAGAGAGGAAACATTGAGCTTTTTTGTCACAGCTATCAAAGCAGACCAGGGTTTGTCCATCTCAATTATGTACCTGTAAAGTATTGTGCCATAAACATAGCCCAAGGGCTGATATGACGTAAAAAACAAAACAAACATTGGATTGTATAATTCTTAACCAATGTTTTTTCTTAATGAATTATATATAATATTCTGATTTATAGCTTATCTAATGACGTCATTGAAAATACAACTAGTTTGCAGTCCAATCAAAATTGTAATTGGTTGGTTCATCTCTCTTATTTACCAGTTATTTTTTGTCGTTCTACTGTCTAATTGTGTTGTCATTTTACTCATCAATAGAGCAAACTGACATTCAGAGACTGATGCTCAGAGGGTTTCCTCTTATCCTTGGGGACAGTCCTGCAGATTTCTGCAAAGATTGCCCTGTAAGTAACCTCTTACCTTCTCAGAGAGTATCAAATAGCAGTGTAATTTTGATCTTTTCACCACAGTCAAATCATAGGTCCTGTTTTTGACAAACTATGATTAAACATCATCAATGTCTCCCAGCTCTTTGACCTTGTGAGCTCAAAGAAAACTTAACATGTCTTTCCAATCTCTTGAAAAAAATATTGGTTGATCGGCTTCTTTAATCTACTTCAGCAATCATAACTATTTCACACTTTCCCTCTCATGACTTTCATGTGTTGACAACATTGCTTTACATTATGGATGCTAAACTAATGAAAAATACAATAATTGTACTCTTATGTGGTTAGGATTCTGATAACTCATTCCACCACCTTGATATTGCTTTACTTACCCCATCCCCCTCCTCAGTCCATCCTCACTAAAGATCGTCACTGAGGGAAAAGATGTGATGGACAACACTCAAGACCTGCCAAAAGCAATGTGCATTTTGTTCCAGTTCATACAACAGGTACTTCTCTCACTGGGCCACAGTGAACTAAAACCCAGATTACAAACCAGCTTTTACTGTAAAGAATTACTATAGCAAGTCTAATGTGAGAAGAAGGCAAAGCTGTTTGTTTTTGCCAGTGCTTTATTTTCCAGGTCAACATAGTGTCACTGTTCATTGTATTAAATGTCTGTTAAGTAGAGGTTTTAATTTGCATTAAGTAAGAATGCAATTTATTGTATGATTTATTTATGTTTTAATTTCAATGCATGTTATCTTGCAACAGTTATTTTTATTAAAATGCATTGGATCATTGAAAAGTATTACATTTATTTACAATTTCATTAAAACAATTTAAAGTCATATAAAAAACACATTAGAAAAAACTAAATTACTTGTAATATATTTAGTAAAATATTTAGTGACTATACTTTTTCTACTATTTAAACTTTAGAAAAGATAATTTACGTGAACTAATTACTAACTGCTTACTACCAATGAAAACTTGATTTGTCCAATGCATCCAGTTAAAACTATGTTTATACAAATTAACTTCTTTGGTTTTTCTTTGTGTAAAAATTTTAATTATTAAAGACAACAGGTTTCCATGCCACTTTCTAGTAAAGTCAACTAATTCGGGTTACGATGGCTACCTTTAACTCCCTAAACGTTACAAGGAAGAAACCTAGGGAAGACCGAGACTCAAAAAAGCCCCATCTTCCTTGAGTGGGTCATAAACAGTAACATTATCCAATATGATACAACCCGTCGTTGTGTAAAACCTAAATCCTAACAGAATACAATGAATTTCAAATAATTTTCAACCCATATTTAATTGAACACACTACAAAGACAATATATTAAATGTTCAAATGGATAAACTTTATTGATGATTGAAAATATTGGCTCATTTTAAATTTTATGCCTGCAACACATTCCAAAAGAGTTGGAAACGGAGTAACAAAAGAGTTAATGTTCAAAAAACACCTATTTGGGGCATTCGACAGGTGAGTGTCATGATTGGGTTTAAAGAGAGCATCTCCAAAAGGCTCAGTCGTTAACAAGCAAGGATTAAGTGAATTTTACCACTTTGGGAACAACTTCATAAGCAAATAGTCCAACAATTTAAGAACAATGTTTATCAACGTGTAACTGCCATCATTCTGTAATGGATATTGCCACACAAAGTGGAAAAGTGTCCTGTGGTCTGACAAGTCCAAATTTAAAATTGTTTTTGTAAATCATGGATGCCGTGTCGTCTGGGCCAATTAGTTTGAAGTTCGAAAGCCAGCATTTCTGATGGTATGAGGGTGTGTTAATGTCCATGCCATGTGTAACTTGCACATATGTGAAGGCACCATTAATGTTGAAAGGTAAACAATGCCAAGCCACTTACACCCCAGACTGTTGAACAACTGAAGTTGTGCATCAAGCAAGAATTCCAACTACAAATTCCAACTAGTGTCTTCTGTCCCCAAACACTTACTGAGTGTTGTTAAAAGAAAAGGTGATGTAACACAGTGGTAAACATGCCCCTGTCCCAAGTCTTTTGGAACACGTTGCAGACATCAAATTCAAACTGAGTGCATATTTGCAAAAAAAAGTTCACCATTAAATATCTTGTCTTTGTAGTGTATTCAATTGAATATACGGATGAAAAGGGATTTACAAATCATCTTATTCTGTTTTTATTTATATTGTACACAATGTCCCAAATTTATTGAAATTGGGGTTGTAGAAGTAGTTTAAAAGTCACTCTGGGCTCCTTTCACACATATTTACATGTCTTGCTTTAGAGTGAACCTTATTGTTCGATGACTCCTGAGGAGGGTAATAATGATTTTGAATGTTCTAACCTAAAAGACAATAATAATCTGGAACGTCTATGGTTTCTTGGAATTCAAACTCTTTACATATGACTGTGTAAAGCCCTTTTTTCTGTGGGCTTCACATTATACATTTATACACGTCAATTTTTGTGAAAATCATACACTGATAGATCACCATTCACCATTAGATAATATAATCAAAATAAATATCTGTTTGTCAGTCTGTCCAGCTGTCAATCATTCTTCCATCCAACCATCTAGCCCCATCCATCTATGTACTTTAATCACCAAGACCCTGAGGGAACCTGCCACTGTGTCACTCGATGCACTTCTGCTGTTGCAAGCAACACTTTGATACATATGCCAACTGATGCTATAAATCCCATGATGTTAATGTTTTTCTTGGATTCAATTTATCATGGTAGTGGTAATGCAATTCCATCTCAGATTGCCTTTAGACACTGAAGGAAGTGCTAAAAAGCATTCACTAATCACAAGTGATCCCAAGATAAAAGACTCCTCATTTAAGGGCATGTCTCAAATATAATGTTTTCTCTCTGAGTGAAGGAGAAAAAAAATTAGGTTGGAGAGATGAAGCAATAAGGGGGATTGGATGCTAAATAAATACTTATGCAGAGGCACAAATGCCATGGGGTATTAAATTATTTTAAGACTGCAGAAGGCAATATGATTACGCATGCCAACAAACTTTTTTTCAATTTCCATGTAAGCTGAATTTGAAGCACCTATTTACATATTCTATTCACAAATATGAATATGTAAACAAACCCTTCTTCAGTAAAGACAAGTTCATTTTAAAAATGAATGATCATACATGATTGCAGTGATTAATTTGTTTAGTTTTAAGTAATGGAAATGTCATTAAAGGTTACTGGTCAATATGTGCATGAACTTCGACAATTAAACAGAATGGTGTCAGATTAATATATTCAATATTTCTCTTAACTCTTGTGTTAAATACTTTAGTTTTGTCATTGGTTTGCAAAAGTCCATAAAATTTATCACATTTTGCCACCCTACAACCACAAACTTAACTGGGTTTTATTGAGATTTCAATTGACCAACACAAAGTAGCAGAAAATTGTAAAGTGGAATGAAAATGATACATGGTTATCAAAACTTTAATCAAATAAAAGTGCGACGTGCAAAAGTATTCATCCCTGTGCTCTCTGATACCCATATATAAAATTTAGTGTAAAATATTGCACTTAGAAGTCACTTAATTAGTTAATAGAGTCAAGCTGTGTGTAATTTAGTCTCAGTATATATACAACTGTTCTGTGAAGGCCTCTGTGGGTTTTTAGAGAATGCTAGTGAACAAATAAAAACATGAAGACCAAGAAACTCACCAGATAGGTCAGAGATGAAGTTGTAAAGAAGTATAAGGCAGAGTTAGATTATAAAGAGCTTTGAGCATCCCAAAAAACACTGTTCAATCCATAGCACCTTTTACAACTATAAACCTACCAAGACATGGCTGTCCACCTAAACTGACAGATCGAGCAAGGATAGCATTAGTCAGAGAAGCAGCCAAGAAACCCATGGTCACTCTGGAGAAGCTGCAGAAATCCACAGCTCAGGTGAGAAAACCTGTCCACAGGACAACTACAACCCCGAATCCAATGAAGTTGGGACATTGTGTAAAACATACTGTATATAAAAACAGAATATGATAATGCGCAAATCATTTTCAACCCATATTCAAGTAAATACACCACAAAGACAATATATTTAATGTTCAAATGGATAAACTTTATTGTTGTTTTTGCAAACATTCACTTGTTTTGAATTTGATGCCTGCAACACATTCCAAAAGTGTTGGGACAGAGGCACCAAAAGAATAGGAAAGTTGAAGAATGCTTAAAAACACATGTTTGTAACATTACATGGGTGAACAGGTTAATTGGAAAAGGTTTGAAGCAACATACTGTATGATGCCATCCAAGCAACGTTTTTTTTTCACTGACATCCCTGCTTATTTCAGCAATACAACACCAAGCCACATTCTGCACATGGTACAACACCATGGCTTCGTAGTAAAAGAGTGCAGGGTACCAGTCTAGCCTGCCTACAGTCTAGACCTGTCTTGTGTGGTGCATTATGAAGTGCAAAAAATGACAATGGAGACCCCAGACTGTTGAGCAACAATTCTACATCAAGGATGAATTCCACCTACAAAGTGTCCTCAGTTCCCAAACATTTATTGAGTATTGAGGGTGATATAATACAGGGATAAACATGCACAACTGTCCCTTTTTTGGAAAATGTTGCAGGCATCAATATATATCAGTATATATTTGCAAGAAACAATAAAGTTTATCAGTTTGAACATTACATATCTTATATTTGTAGTGTATTCAATTTAGTATAGGTTGAAAAGAATTTGCAAATCATCATATTCTGTTTTTATTTATGTTTTATGCAATGCCCCAACTTCATTGGAATTTGGGTTGTATAAATAGTAACAAATGTAGCCTTTATAGAAGAGGGGCAAGAAGAAGTCCATTGTTGAAAGAAAAACATTGCCATTTGCAGTCTGCCACAAGCCACAGTGTGTGGAAGAAGGTGCTCTGGTCAGATGAGACCAAAGCTTTTGGCCTAAATGCAAATTGCTATGTGTGACGAAAAAATTAATACTGCTCATTACCCTGAACACACCATCCCTACTGCGAAACATGCTGTAGGTTGCTTTTTTTCAGCAGAGACAGGGAAGCTGGTCAGAGTTGATGGGAAGATGGATGGAGCTAAATACAGGGCAATCCTGGATGAAAACCTGTTCAAGGCTGCAAAAGACTTGAAACTGGGAAGGACATTTACCTTCCAACAGGATAATGACCCTAAACATACAACCAGATAATTGTTTAGATAAAATGGAATGCATGTATTAGACTTGTCCAGTCAAAGTCCTGACCTACATTCCATTGAGCATATTTGGCAAGAAATGAAAGTTGCTGTTCACAGACTCTCTCCATCCAACATGGCTGAGATAAAATAATAATAATTAATACATTTTTTATATTTATATAATAAATAATAGTAATAATATTTTTCCAACTGTATTTACACAAAACACTTTGAATATTTTGATTAATTCTGATACATTATTATAATTTAAATTGCAAAATCCCTTTTGATCAGGTACTATGCAGAGTCTTATTTGTGCTTTGCCCAAAAACACTTAAGTATGTGTTTAAATATTGTCTATAATGTCATGTGGAAAAGGTCAGATGAAACTGTGGTATGTTTGGTGAAAATCATACACAACACGACTAGTACACATTTGCAGTGGCAGCATTTCTAAGTACATCCAAATTCTCAAAGACAACATGCCACTCAGAACTGGAAAAGGGCAGGAGGTTCACTTTCCAGCACAACAACTATCCTAAACACACTGCCAACAAATGGCTTAAGAATAGGAAGGTGAATGTCCTTCAATTGCCAAGTCTTAGTCCTGACCTAAATGAAATACACATTATGTAAACCTGAAGAGAAATCAAGGAATTTTGCAAGGAAGAATTGGCAAATATTCCTCAAATCTTGGTTTGCAAAGGATATAGGGGTATATCCAGACAGACTGATGACTGTAATTAAATAATGTCCTTTTTTCTTATTGCAACATTTTATTGAGTTCTGATTTGAGATGATTTTAAGTCAAAATAATGACTATTTCAAAGGGGCATGAAGTAGGCACTGTTTATAGTCACTGTACATCAGTGTGCAGATGGTCACAATCCCTGTGAACTGAGATGAAATCCATGTGATCAACAGAGATGTGAAACCTGACAGTGTTACTATGGGATTCACACACCTCTGACCTGAAAACCACACTTTGTAATAAGAGGCATCAGATCTGTGGGAAAACAAAGTCATCTAAAGCTACACTACGCTACTCTCAAATTACCAATCATACCACATGAGGCTAGATCATAGTTGCCCCAAAAATATAAGCTCCCATAAGGTTCCAATAGTCATGAAAGACAGGGTTGGAAAAGGTTAACACAGATCTTGGTGTTATAACGCCAGAAAAATGAAGCCACAGAATGGGTGTTAGCCATGGTTGCAGCCAAAATGATAA
This sequence comes from Parotocinclus haroldoi, assembly GCA_034779995.1. Classification (NCBI taxonomy): domain Eukaryota; kingdom Metazoa; phylum Chordata; class Actinopteri; order Siluriformes; family Loricariidae; genus Parotocinclus; species Parotocinclus haroldoi. The sequence continues at coordinate 7,658 of JAUZST010000868.1, forward strand.
ATAAATAAATGATAGATAGATAGATCACACACTAAGGGTCACTTAGTGCCCACTTAGCAGAAACTCCAATTAAACCTGCACACCTATTTTGGATTGTGGGAATAAACCAGTGAACCTGGAGTAAACCCATAGGGGCTCGGGCAGGGCATGCAGACTTTACACAAGATTTGCACCACCTGGGCTCAAACCCTTCTTGCTTGAGGTGCTGGTGTTACGCACCATGCCATCCTAGTGTAGTTATGCTGTAATTATTAGTTGTAGGTACAACCTCATTTTGATTTTGTTTGTGAGTTTTGTCAGTCTACACTTAAATGCTGAACCCCTTTTCATGATGTTGCATTCAGATATCCATGCCTCTTAAGTTAGCTAATGTGCTTGTGGATTGTGTTACATACAGTATCTCACAAAAGTGAGTGCACTCCTCACATTTTGCATCTATTTTTGTGATATATTTTAATGTGACAACACTGAAGATATAATATTTTGAACCAAATGTACAGTAGTCAGTCTACAGCTTGTATAATTCTAGTAACTCAACACACATCCATTAATGGCTAAACTGCTGGCAACAAAAGTGAGTATAACCCTTAGTAAAAATAGCTAAACTGTGTCCACAGTGTCAATATTTTGTGTGACCAACATTATTTTCATGGAGTTTACTAGAGCTTCACACTACAGCTTCACTGGAATCTTCTTCCACTTCTCAATTATAACATCACAGAGCTGTTGGATGTTAAGACCCTTGTGCTCTTCAAACTTCCATTTTAGGATACCACATAAATGCTCAACAGGGTTTAGGTCTGGGGACATGCTTGACTTTTATCATAAGTTTCTTTAGCAAAGTAGTGGTCATCTTGGAGTGGTCAGCTTGGGGTCGTAATCATGTTTGAATACTGCCCTGCCTCCCCATTTCCTACAAGAGGGGATCATGCTTTGCTTCACTATGTCACAGTGCATGTTGGCATTTATGGTTGCCTCAATTAACTGTAGCTCCCCACAGCCGATAGCCCTCATGTAACCCCAAAGCATAACATTCCCACATCCATATTTGACTATAGACAAGACACTTTTCTTTGTACTCCTCACCAGGTTCCTGCCACACACACTCAACATCATCTAAACCAAAAAAGTTTATCTTGGTCTCATCAGACCACAGGAGATTGTTCCAGTAACCCATGTCCTTGGTGTGCTTGTCTTCAGCAAACTGTTTGCAGGCTTTCTTGTGCATCATCTTTAGAAAAGGTTTCCTTCTAAGATGACAGCTATGCAGACCAATTTGATATGGTGTGTGACGTATGGTCTAAGCACTGACACTCTGACCACCACCCCATTTAACCTCTGCAGCAATGCTGGCAGTACTTCTACCTCTATTTTCAAAAGCCAACCTCTGAATATGATGCTGGGTATGACCACGGTCAGGCCTGTTCTGACTGGAACCTGTCCTATTAAACTGCTTTATGGTCTTGGCCACAGTGCTGCGTCTCACTTTCAGGGTGTTAACTATTTTAGCCTCGGTCAACAGTTCTTTTTTTCATATCCTCAGAGAGTTCTTTTACATTGTATCAAAGTGGCATATCTTCCGTGTTGTCCGATGAAAAGATTTCTCACAAATCAGTACTCATGGAAATATGAGTGTTTGTCATTTTAAACAGAATACGAATAATCTAGTCAGTTGTAGGTAACTTGTTTTCTACGTTTGATTTAGCACGAATTTGGTATTCTGTGCAGCACATTGCTCTACAGTCCTCACACTGAGAGGATAACATGGGGGGTTTATAGTAAAAGCAACATGGCAGGAATGAAGAGACTGAGAAATACCCTATGACATGCAGGCTTGCCGAGTCAAACCACAGCACAGCAGGGTCTAAACACCAACTCATTATTCACTGCTGCAGGACGCATGTGGGAGGCCACAGTGGGAACTTCAGTTTGAAGATCCAAATAAAATGAGAAAAGAAACAAAAATAGAGAAAAATGAAGTATAGCTAAAGAACCATGGTGGACAGCTTTGTTATTGGCAAAAATAGCACATTGAAAAAATGGCAAAAGCGGTCCACGTCCATATCCATCCATCCTTATCCTGGAATTAGGAGTACCAAATACACATATATGGTATGTATGATATTTCTAAAATAATTACCAATAATTAATACCAGTGTAGTATTTTTTGGCTTTTTTATTTAAATTACTACTTACTAAAGGCCTTGTAAGGGTGGTATGATGACTAGGTGGACAACAATGGCCACAACAAGGCCAATCCCAGTCTGAGCAAACCTATGGCGACAGTGGAAAGGAAAAACTCCCTTATTTAGGAGGAAGAAACCTTGAGAGGACCAAGACTCAGAAAAGGGACCCATCCTCCATGGGCGGCATGGATGCTAACTATAATAATTATATAATTGTACTTAATTAAAATGTAAAATAAGTCAAAGGTAGATTTAAGATAAGACACCGCATTCCAGTGTGATCCGGTGATGGTGGGATGGCAATAAAATGCAATAATAAGTAGGTAATAAAATGTCTGAGTTTCCTTTATAAGTGACATTGTCAACATGCAGTACAATCCTGATCAGGCATACAACAGACCACCGTGAGCTGCAATTGCTTTAATCTGGCAAATTGAGGTTTTTGTGGCAATACGGATTGTGTTGTCAAGGAGTTTTGTCACCTCCAGGTTTCATATATGTTCCAGGGTGTTTATGCTATTGAGGGCTCTGGGTTTCATTGGGTCCCACTTTCTAGTCTATTTATTTTCAGAATAATTTATTGTCAGTTAAATATGATAAATATCAAATCAGTCAATCACAGCAACACAGTTGCATTTGGGATATATACACTGAAGTGCAATCATGTCTATGAGAGGAGTTTAGAGAAAATTGTACTACAATTGTCAGAATTTGATATAAACAACATGAAATCGTGGATCCAAATGGTCCACAGTCACCAGATCTCAGTCTAATAGAGAACCAAAATTTAGGATGGATATTTTCAGCACTTTGTCGAATCTATGCCATGATAAATTAGGACAGTTCTCAATGCAAGAGGAAGTCCAACCCAGTAGTATCAAGGCATACCCAATTAAGTGGCCAGTAAATGTATATTTAACTTTATTATATTATCTGTAATGTTAGGCTTAATCTCAAAAAGTGCTTCCCATACATATGGTAAATGGAGATTAAGTTACAATGTTGTTCAGATTCAGCTAGTTACAACTGCCGTTGAGTTTACACACATTTTTTTCTACGTCCATTTAGTTACTTATTCCTTTTAAAAAATAACCTCACATCCATGAGAATGAGAGTAGTAGAAAGAGGGTAGGGGAGTGAAAAATCACTCTTACAAACTCCCACATTCAGCCTGTGGCTAGCAACATTGTGAGAATACTGTATGCAAAATAATGATACTGCACATCACTGTAGGATGATGTGGCAGTAGGCAGAAACTCTCAAATCAAAGGTTCAACTATCGTTCAAAGTAGCATGTCTGATTCCTCAAATGAGCAAACCAAAGCTCAAAGCTCAAGTTATTTCTGCACCACCATCTCTACACCAGCAAGGGCAGCAATGAGATGTAGTGCAGGCTGACTTGCTATCAATTGGAAACTGTTATCCAGAATGTTCTGAGATTAATCTGCCATATAATGGTATTCATTTCTCTCTATGTGGTGTGCAAATGTGAAAAATGTTAAAAGTTAAATAAGATTAAATGTTATAAGTATTTTATTTATTGAAGAGAATGGCCCAATATTGCATATCTGTAAGTCGCAAAAGTATGTTACTCTTTGCTTTCAGTATTTGGTGTAAACTTGTTGTGTAGATATAATTGCAACAAAGTGTTTCCAGTAAATGTTGATTAGTTCTGCCCATCTGCTTGCTATGAATTTTAGCCTATTCCTCTTTACAGAACAACAATCTCTGGAATGTTGGGAAACTTCTTCATATTATCGTAAAAAAAAAAACTGTACTAGATTAAGGTCAGGACTCTTATTTGGCAAATTGAAAATTGCTGCATAATACATGTTCTCTTGACAGATGCTTTGGCATTTTTAAAAATGTACTGCAATAATTATTAATTAATTATTAAGTAATTTTATCATCAATGATAGCAATAGTCTACCAATATTTTTCTGATGTTTATTAAACCTAAGATGATCAGCAATGTTTTTTTTGGAAAATAATGGCTTTCTCCTTGTAGCTCTTACATGCATACCATGTTGTGTTCTCCTGGTGGTGAACTCATGAACATTAACTTTAGCTAATGTGAGAGTAACCTTTAGTTGCTTAGTAATTACCCTGATTCCTTATTGATCTTGCAGATTATTAAACGCTTTGCTGTTTGAGTGATCTTTGTTAGTCAGTCTGGTAACAATGTTCTACAGGTTGAAAGGTTTGTCAATAAAACAAGTGCCGAGTAAAATAACAGTTATTGGCGTGAGCAGAAAGAATTACTGTAACCTCTAATATACATTCTGAGGGCAAGTAATGGCAAAGATAATCTAAAGCACCCAGTCCTGATTGACCCCTGGGGGGACTAATGCTACTGCTCACTTCTGTTCATGTAGCTCTGTATCAGGTGTATCTGCCAAAACGGGATACATGCAATTGGTTTTACATTTAGATGGTTACAGACAAATTTGTGGTGCTCTATATCAGATGTGAATCAAGCAAGATGTACTTGAGCCAAATCTGAGTGACGATAGCATTGTTTTCTGAACAAAGCAAGTGTTGCTGTCATTTAAGCTTTTATCTAAATATATTTTAACCTGGAATAAAGAACAAATATAGAGGAAATTTCTTAATGCATAAGGGTAAAAAGTAAAATGTGACTTAGAATGCTTAACAATGCTAGAACATGTGACAGGAATCCTAAATTAGTTTCCCCCCAAAGGAACAGAAGTGCTTTTTTGAAAGTTTTCTATTCTAGTGACATTGAAATCTTCAATGAGCACCCACCCATATGCAATGCAGATGAACTTTGATGAAGAGCGTGCCAATGTGGGATATCTTCAGTCCACCACCTGATCATACGTGATTGTAAAGAGAAGGATGGTAAAAAGGGAAATATGAATGTCTGGGAGCCCCCATGGGTGTGTGTAATGAATATAAGGGGAAGAGACAGAATAATACCACTGCTACACAGAAGGTGACAGTAAATCTAAAATGGTGTGAACATGGAATATATTTGATTGCTGTGTGTATGCTATCATGTTTTCTGTTCCATGCAGGTTATGGGTAGGTATAAATTATTGGTAGGAATAGGATTGGGTAGGTGTATATTATTAATAGGTGCAATTGAGTGAAGATTATTGTTTGGACTACAACTCAGGGTACTTTAATAGTAAGAGATGTGTTGGATCAGATTTACATGGACAGTGAAGTTTTGTCTCCTAAATATGTTTGGTCTTAATTAATTGAATAAAATTAATTGACTAAAATTTTAGTACACACCTCAGAAGTTGAAGGGTGAACATGAATAAGTCACTGGTGAATATTTAAGAAGTGAAAGGATGCAGCCTCATGGTTTATCAGTGCTGATGCAAACTGGCAGTATGGATTCAGTCCATACAAACTGTATCCTATTCCTGGTAGGAAGCTGGCAAACCATTGACAGAAGAAATATCCAGATGGAGGAGCTTGTCATGCAAAGAAGATTTATGCATACAAACATGTATTGTAAAAGCAGTTCAGGAAGGCCCATGTTAATTGATTTATCCACTGAGTGATTAGTTAGGAAGGAAAACTGTTGTGGTTCCAAAAGGAGACTTTTCAGAAATGGGAACACCAGGTGCTCAATTTGATGATTTCATTCAGCCACAGTGTGTTTAGTTACTGAAAGTCGAAATATTCTTGTCAACTGGAATAATTACTGCGGTTCTAACGCACTTGACAACAGTGCATGTTTTCATGGAGTGCCTGAATAAGGTTGTAGTATCAGGATCCAGATGCTTACCACAGTATTTTATTGCTCCTGGTGATACGTTATCTGGTCCTACAGCTTTCATGATAAGTTGTTTTTGAATGTCTTATGGCTCTTGTCCTCAGTTATAAGAAACTTGTACAAGCTCCCCATGTAAGTAGTACATGGAAACACAACAAGACACACCAATATCTTAAAATACAACCCCAAATCATAAAAAGTTGGAACAACGTGGGAAATGCATTAAAAAAAGATCCCACATTGTTTCTTACATTTACTTTGTAATTTCAGTGTGAAAAGGCCAAGGGTTACATTCACAAATGCCAGTGTCAGATCTATCAGTATTGCATGCATTCTTTTGAAAAAAAAGTGTGCTCTGGGCCAAAGATGAAAAATGACCAACCAGAAAGCAACAAGTTCAAAATCCAGTGTCTGTCTGTGGATGGGAACTTCACTGTTGATTCTAGCCTGACATTTTGGGTTACAACTGGTGAAGCAGCCACAACTTTTTTCCCTGATGGCTATGATGGACAGTCCCTGTGTGCTGGGTCAGTTACTTATCAGACCCAATCTTCAGATGGGAACCACCACCAAGTAGTTTTGGCCTTTTTTTGATTGCATCTCCTCAAACCCCAGATCGACTGGAGAGATCAAGTGAATTTTTTTCTTCCAGCGTCCCCTTAAAATAGGTAAAATTAAGATTCTGCTCATTAGATGCGCTTGCTTGTGTATTTAAAGCCATTCGAAATGCGTTTCTCATCGCACACTTTCCTTGTATTGGTGCTTTGAGGCGCTTCAGCGCGGGTTGTGCCGTTGGTGTGCTATTTGGTAGCACTTCAGCAAAAGGTTTTAGAGAACAGGATTTCTCATGGAGGGATTCTGCTATAAGATAAAAGGTTCTAAATTAATTAATTAATTAATAATTGTTACGGTCATCTTTAATATGACATTTTTGACACGCTTTCAGCATTGTTCTCGTTTAGTGATGTCAGTTCCAGTCACCGTTGCGACGTGAGCTACTGCTTTCATTTACTAAGCAGCACTTATTGATATTTACTCTGTTTTTGTGAGTTAGTACCAGCGATCTGGTGAATCTTTTGTGGGATAATTGCTGCTTGCTGTATTTTCAGCACCTTATTTTGTTCTCACAGTCCTAGCCATTTCACAAGCCTTGGCTTCAAGTCTAATTCCTAAATCGACTCAACTGAACTGACATTGTTGGCTTTCACTTTTCTCACTCACCACATTGCCAGGTTGGCATTGTTTGTGATACAAGACTTATCAACAAACAAACCAGGTTCAATCCTCACTGTGGATCATTCTTAGCCTAATCAAGGAGTATATTTAACAGGGAAACGATCACAGGCCAGTAACAAATTTGAAATCGTGCATTATATAAAGCTGGTCTGTACAGCAGGACAGAGATAAAAAAGCTTCTTCTAAAAACACATGGAATTTTGTTAGCACTTATTTTTTAATGTTTTAATAAAATGGTTTTGAGAAGCATACCTTAAACATATTTAATTAAATTGTTTCATTAATGGCACATATTTCCAGATCATGTAGAGCAAAAAACATGGATTACTCAATGCTGAGGAGAAAAAAGGAGGGGTTCACCTTGTAATTTTGCAATTCTAAATCAAATCCAAGCCTGTACATAAAATGACCTAAACAAGCTGTTGGACTTTCAAAACAAAGATAACAGGCAAACAAAATGACCATACAGAATAAATCACCTTGACAAAATTGTCTGCCTTGATTCTGTTTGTTTCCACGTCGTCTTGGTTTGTTTGCCCGTTCGTTCGCATAGCGCACGGATTGATAGCACGTATTAAACATTTACGGTCAGATGGTAACATTCCGAAGCTTATAGAGCTGACGGATGTGTAAAGAGGAAACTCCTGAGGTAATCAGCTAGGGGACATAACCAGGGTATTTTGAAGCTCAGCTTCCACCCTGCTTTCTGCCGAGCTTCACTCTGGTCAGCTGCGCTGCTCCATTTAGGACACGTCACGATGCAGCTTCTTCTAGCGCTCATTATTATTGTTATTGTTACTGTTATTATTAATGCCTATTATTATTAATTTCATATCAGTGTCAATAAACGTGTGATTAATTATGTTGTTTAAACTGTCCATCTCAGTTAGTCTAAAGTTTAAAACAAGTTTTCCAACCTTATGTAAATTATTGCAAGATATGTGGTTGATGGTTTGTTTGTATGTTTGTTTCAGGCAATTTAGTATATCCAATTTACCTAATCTACATGTCTTTGTACTGTGGAAGAAAACCAGAGAAAAGATCCAGGCTACTCAACCTGCTCCCAACTCAGGACCTGGTTGATGGAATTTATTGGTAGAATGCGGTTTGAGTAAGTTATCTAAAGCTATATGGAGTACATAAATTACTGGAAGCAAAGGGGTTGGGTTAGAGTTTCAGTAGGGACATGTCTGTGTTAGATATCTGATTTGTTAAATATAAAGTGACGATCTACAGCCATGGGATTTCAGCCTAGGCAATCCAATCATGGGTGTGATATTGAGAACATGGACACATGAGGATGTGTTTGTGTGTGTGCGCATGTCAAGCTAACCTTGGCAGAACAGGCCAACACTGAGATAATGGGGTTTTTGACACTGCCCAGCTGTTCTCAGGGAGGTGAGGCAGTACGACTGGAAAAGTCATACTGTCCCCCTCATCACGTTTTTGCTGCAATTCATTAACGGCACAGACAGAATCATTTCACACTAGACAATAAATAATTAGTCAATTAAATCACAAGCTGTGAATTGAATTCAGAATGTTTTGTATATATCAGCGTAATCACTATTTACCCTCAATATTTTGTTCCAGATGTCATGAATTGGTTCAATTATTATTGCAAGATGAGTCAAGTGAGTTGGATTTATCTGCACTGATGCACAGATGTACATTTCTTTAACACATATGCTTCAACTGATTGATTTGATATATATACACATTTTGTATCTAGGGCCAGGTCTGCATTGTTCATAATTCAAAAGAAACACGTTTGTTTGCTGACTGTGATGTCAGAAACAGCATCCTTTGCACATACATATGTTTTATAGCTATATTTGTACACAGTATTTTTAAATGTAGTCATTATCATGCCACTTTAACAGTATTTCTCAACATATCAGACATCTCCCTCGGGCTTCTTTCTCTAATGTGGCTAGCAGCTTCAGGTGTGATACCACAACAACTACTTTGTTTGTAAGGTTTTTAATCTGTATACCAGATGTGACAATACTTTAAATAACGTGCAATTTAAGATCTGAAAATCACATGATGATGAATGACATGTACTGTTTTTATTAATGCAACATACATTTGGGTATAATGTGATGTTAATGAACACAATATTTCTTCAAAGCTCATTGTCGTGTCATTGATACATTTTTGGTTTACTTTTAGTGCAGATTGTATTCATGAAGTATGATTGTACAAGCTCTTGACGTGCACCGCTGTCTGAGGTACTCCCCCAATCAAATTTTGGCTGGAATGTATAATATAAGATGGAGTACAATGAAACACAAACACAAATACACATAATACATATAATCAATATCCTATTGATTTACCATGGCTGCTTTAACCAATTTAAGTCACTACCTCTGCTGCTTTAACCAATTTCAGTCACTACCTCTGCTGCTTTAACCAATTTCAGTGTGTCAGAACCCCCTTTGCCACCTTCTAATTCATCCTCCTTCTAATTACACATCAGATGTTTACAGACACTTGCATTTAAATGCCACTCCAGCTCACACTCTTTGCAAAGTTTCTTTGTTTGTTATACTCTGTTTCTGATCCTTTTTTTGGACCTTGCTATTGTTGGATTAGGGTTTTGTTTTGCCACTGAAGCTGTAGACAACGCTTGTTACCATCCTGTCCTGGCCCAGTTTATGCCTGCCCTGGCAAACCTCCCAGAATGTGGGGTCCCCACCCCACTGAATGAGGCACTATGAGACAAAGGAAGAAGATCCTTTGAACAAAAGAGAGATAGGGTTTTGCATCAATGTGTTGACTATAGGTGCATCAATCAAAGTCCATGTAAATTCCATGTTCACTCCTTCTTTATATCAGATCAGATCGATACAATTATTCACCAAGCTGGACTGCATTCATGATGATGAGTGGAAGGTAGATTACTTGACAAAACCCAGACACTATGAATATCTAACAGTGTAATACTTGATAATAAATTGTTTTTCTTTTCTGGACTCTCACTTCCCACATGTTCACGAGGTACCAAAGCATCCTATTTACTACGATTAAAGCATAAAAGTCTTAAAAGAGTTTCATTTGCATTCATTCCTTAGCTATGTCATTTCTGCCTCAGATCAAGGATGTTTGTAAGGTTCAGGTGGTCTTGACCCAAACTTACTTCTGTCAAGGAGCTTCAACACTTTAAGTTTCACACATTTCTATTTTGATATTTCATTATTGCATCTCTCTGCTTAAATGAGAGCCCCATTCCATTTCTCTCCCCATGTTACCCCTTGCCCATAGGTGCTGAACAAAAAATCATGGTATACACCATACACCTTAGCCTGGTACTTTGTGGTCCTGTACTGTGTGGATGAGAAAATGCGTTGCTTTTACCTTTTCAGTGTTTCAGTACTGCAACTGAAATAAAAATTGTAATACACTCAATAAATAGGTACCACACTTTAACTCCACTGAACACAATATTAAAGACTCTTCCTTGCATTCTGAACATGCACATGCATACAGTCTTGTTGAACATACACTGCTCACAAAAATTAGATGGTATTTCATTAATAAATATCCTGCAAGGTTGGATGAAGACAAGCCACTAGGAAGGGAGTGTGATGTTGGGTTCATCAATTTAACATATGCTTCCTACCTTAAATTATTTGCAGATGCACACACTTTACATGAAACCTCTGTATCTTCTTTTCCTTGATGTCATATTCTATTTTAAAAGGCATATTTTACTGGCACTGCATTAAAACAGAGATACTCGAGTCTTTCTCGGTGTTCACTGGCAGTTCAATCTCTCTCTCAGATTAGTTACATGCCACTGGAAAGGTGAATGAACATGATTTAATTCAGTATATAACAGGGTCAGTATTTTACCGGACAGGCCTAATTAATAAAACATAGCTTGCACTGTAAGCTTAGTATCTATGTGGTCTGTAGTGTTTTGTATGCAATATAAAGGAACAGAGACCCCTTCTCTACAAGCTTTGCCAAGACCAAAGGGCTGTATAAGGACACCAGTGGCAAAAGACTAGACCTGCACAAGGCTGGAATGGGCTACAGGACAATAGTCAACAGCTTGGTGAGAAGGCAACTACTGTTGGCGCAATTATTAAAAATTGAAAAAGACACAGTTTGGGGCTCCATGCAAGAACTCACCTTATGGGGTAAGGATGATTCTGAGAAAGGTCAGGAATCAGCCCAAAACTACATAAGAGTACCTGGTCAATGACCTGGAGAGAGCTGGGACCACAATCTCAAAGATGGCCATTAGTAAGACACTACACCGAAATGGGTTAAAATTCTTTAGAGCATTCAAGGTTCCCCTGCTCATACCAGCAAATCTCCAGGCCCATTTCAGATTTGTTAATGACAATCTAGGTGATCCAGAGGAGACATGGGAGAAGGTCTTGTGGACAGATTAAACTAAAATAGTGCTTTTTGCAATGAACTCCACTCACTATGTTTGGACGAAGAAAAAGTATGAAAGCACCGTCCTAACCTTTAAGCTGGGGGTGGAAGCATCATACTTTGGGGGTGCTTTTCTGCAAAGGGGACAGGACAACTGCACCATATCAAATGGAGGATAAATGGGGTCATGTATCACGAGATTTTGGCCAACAACCTCCTTCCCTCAATAAGAACATTGAAGATAGGTTGTGGCTGGGTCTTCCAGCATGACAATGACACGAAACACACTGCCAGGGCAACTAAAAAGTGGCTCTGTAAGAAGCATTTCAAGGTCCTGGAGTGGCCTAGCCAGTCTCCACCCCTGAACCCAATAGAATTTTTTTTGGTGGGAGTTGAAATGGAAGTCGGAAGACGGAAACAGGACGCAAAAACACAGTAAGGCACAATCAAAAACACACAGGGAGGAAAACTGGGTAGAACCGAGTGAATCAGCAGAGAGCAAATGAGCAAGCGTGTATAAAAAGGGTGGAGATGATGAGGACCCGGTGTGAGTAATCAATAAGATGGTGATAGTGGGTGTGTTTGTGAGGGAGTGTAGTCCGCTGCACAGCTTGTGTGTGTGACAGATAACTGTACACTTTAAAAAAGGCTTTACTGATCCTTCGCCATATGAGTGCATATTGCATAGGATAACACTATTTAAAATGCTTAAAATCAATTGAATCAGAGATGTAGCTTCTCGTCAGACAAAACAAAATTTACTTGACAGTGTTTTCAAGCATCATACTAACATTTTATGTGAGTACAGTGCTATCCTGCTTAAGTGGTCTACAAATTAATGGAAATATTTCACCTGCATTTGATGGATGTTAATTTCAAGCTTTGATGAAAAACATTTATCCTTTTCATGTTGTCTCTTTTTTTAAATACCTGTTTACTATTCATCATTTGCTCTTCATTCTGGTAACCTTCCCAGCTGTATCAAATTCGTTTTCCATCACCTTGTCTCTGACAATATGCTAACAAAAGACTTTTAATACATTCTAATTAGTAAGGGAATTATTTTCTGTCTTGCTCTGTATACTGTTTCGCACTCTATGCTCGGTGAACCGAGTCCTGACAGTGTCTTCCAGCAGTTTTTACCAATCACATGCAGCAAAATAGAGCCAAACACACTACAACCACACAGATGGGATGAGGTTCTTACACAGAAATGCAGTGTTTTTCTTTCTCCAAACATAATGCTTTTCATTTAAACCAAAAAGTTCTATTTTGGACTCACTCGTCCACAAAATATTCTTCCACTAGCTTTCTGGCTTGTCCACATGATCTTTAGCAACTGCAGACATTGCATCCAAGGAGAATCTTTTTTCATTTTGAAGAGCAGTGGCTTTCTCCTTGCAACCCTGCACACCATTGTTGTTCGGCGTTCTCCTGACTCATGAACATTAACATTAGCCAATGTAAGAGAGGCCTTAAGTTGCTTAGAAGTTACCCTTATCTTTTGTGACCTCGCCGACTATTACAAGCCTGGCTCCTGGAGTGATCTTTATTCGTTGACCACTCCAGGGGAGGGTAACAATGGTTTTGAATTTCCTCCATTTGTACATAATCTGTCTGACTGTATATTATTGGAGTCCAAACTCTTTAGAGATGGTTTTGTAACCTTTCTCCGCCTGACGAGCATCAACAACTCTTTTTCTGAGGTCCACAGAAATCTCCTTTGTTCGTATATATCTGTATGTTTGTTCATCATACATTTCAACAAACGTGCTGTAAAAAGCAGAATTTGATAGATCCTTGTTCTTTAAATTAAGAAAGGCTGCCCACCCACACCTAATTGTTATCCCATTGATTGAAAACACCTGACTCTAATTTCACATTTAAATCATCTGATAATTCTAGAGGTACACATACTTTTGCCACTCACAAATATGTAGTATTGGATCATTTTCCTAAATATATAAATGAACAAGTATAATACAAATACACATATATACATAATTGTCTCATTTGTTTAATTGGGTTCTCTTTATCTACCTTTAGGACTTGTGACCCCAACCAGGAATTTCGGCCAAGGCATCCGTACACCTGCATTGTGTTCCTCTGGTATAGACGCTGGACCTCTGAAACCCTGGACAGAGGTTTGAAACCAGGACAAAAAGTATGAATAAAATCAAGTGAACAGATAAATTAGATATCATACAGTGGAGGAAATAGGTATTTGATCCCTCACTGATTTTGAAAGTTTGTACTCTGACAAATAATTCAACAGTCTATGATTTTTTATGGTAGCCTAATTTTAACAGTGAGAGATTGAATATCAAAAAGAATATTTAAATAAAAAAATAATTTGCTTTTTGTTGAGGGAAATAAGTATTTGATACCCTAAAATCCATGATAATGTTGGCTCCCACAGACCACTGACACACCCTAATCTCAATTAAGTCGTTACCTGGATGAGAGACACCTGTCCCAAATTGTCACCTATATAAAAGGCCACCTGCCAACGGACTCAGTGACACTCCAACATCTCCACCATGGGCAAGACTAAAAAGCTGTCTAAAGATGCCAAGGACAAAATTGTTGACCTACACAAGGCAGGAATGGGCTACAAAGTCATAAGTAAGAAGCTGGATGAGAAGGTGACAACTATTAGTGCAATGACGACGAGAGAGACTGGGAGAAGGTGCTGTTATCAGATGAGACCAAAATTGAGCTCTTTGCCCTGGAGGAAGGGAAATACAGAATATGACGCTAAGAACACCATCCCCACCATAGGCTCCATAAGAAGAAGTCCTGACCTCAATCCCATAGAAAATCTATGGAGAGAGCTGAAGTTTCGTGTTTCCAAATGCATACCTAAAAACCTTAATGATTTGGAGATGATCTGCAGAGAGGAGTTACACCTAAAGTGTGTGCCAACATTATAAAAAAACTACAAGAAACATGTCACTGCTGTGCTTGCCAACAATGGTTTTGTCACCAAGTATTAAATTATGTTTTACTAGGGGGTCAAATACTTATTTCCTTCAGTGGGATTAAAATTAATTTCTATTTATCATTTCATGTAATTTTCTCAGTTAAAACTACACTGTGATTCCTATTCCTTGTTGACCCTGCAATGAAAAATAATAGGAGTCAGAGCCCATTACACAGGAAAAAATAAATAATTTACCTAGAATTGTAGTTACAGTTTATATACATATATAAACTTAGTGATAAACCCAATATAGAGAGAGGAGCACCTCCCATACCATAAATGTTTACAGGGCAGATTTCAGATCTACCATGACATTTATATTTGCAGTGTTTAGCCAATGCCCTTTTCCAGAACAACTTCAAACTGATACAATCTTACACTTTTACATGCAAGCAATTGTGAATTAAAGGCCTTACTCAGTGCCAGTGCTGGGACTTAAACCCTTGTCATTTTGTTCAATACATCAGTACAATGAACCTGCACAATCCCATGACCTTCACCAAGATAAGATTATTGAATAATTTATAGTGATATATCTAGATGTGCTGTAAATGTAATAAAAACGAGAGCGATAACACCCATCAGTAAGAAAGCACAGCATCACTTGTATACTGGTAGTGCTTGTCTATGTGCGGTGGAGACAAATAGTTTGGCAAATACAATCACAAACATTCCTTTTAATAATAATGCTTGAAGAAATAGTTACAATTAACCAAATTTTCAAAGTGCTCTGTTCACTCATTGCCAAGTGTTTGCAGAACATCGAAAGAGTAACATTGATAGAGATGATAGAATGTTTCAGAAGACTGATCTCAAAAAGTACAAAAACTGTACGGCATATTAACCCCTTCAAATAAATGCACACCTTTTGCAATACTGTAATTAGACATAACACAGTACTTACATAGTACTATGTACTTTGTACTTTGTATGTACTCCATTCATTTATTATTTAAGTTTCTAACACGCTTTTCAATTAAAAAAATGTAGAGAGACACAGCTTAAGGAATTAGGAATTAATCCTAGACAAAGTTACCAATCATCTGAAGGGCACATGCACAACACAAACAAACACACCCAATCACCTACACTGCTTTAATGATGGCATCACAGAACTAAAAATTACCTTTGCCAAAGGCACTGACATAGCCCCATACCATGACAAACTTTGACTTTTGTACTTGTTGTTGATAACAGTCTAGATTTTCATCTTTGGTCAGTAGCACAGATCAACTATTTGTTTGTTTTATTGGACACAATACAAGTTTCCACTGTGTGATGGTCCATCATAAATGCCTCCAAGCCTATAGATGTCAACATCGCTGCTGCAAATGGTTAACATGAGACTTCTATTTAGTAAACGTTATGTGGCATTTGTTAATGTAACCCCCATTTGAGTGTTTGATAAAGGTTTGCCCAAGTGCTTCTTTGCCCATGTGATTATATAGGCTATTGCTTATGACAGTAGTTGATGCAGTGCCATCTGAGAGATCGAACATCACAGATCTTCAGTTCAGGCTTTTAACTTTGTCCTTTACATACTGAAATTCTTCCAGATTCCTTGACTTGTTTAATAATATTAGGTACTGTATAGAGAGAAATATGCAAATCTCCTCCAGTATTTTTAAGGAACAAATTATGAACAAACATTTCAATAATTTTCTTACTCATTTCTTGACAAACTGAAGATCAACTGCCTATCTTTGCTCCTCGGAGACTCATTTTGTGGATACTGGTTTTGTACTAACTAATGATTATAATTACCTGTTGGCATGACCTGTATAAATCATGTTATTATTAATGATAATAGTAATAAGAAGAAGAAGAAGCAGAAGAAGAACAGCAACAACAACTGTCGTGCAGCTGTCTCCAATTACACGGCTGGGGTGTTTTGCATACACAAATGGCAATTTAGAGACACCAATTAACCTAACAGACATGTCTTTGAACTGTGAGAGGAAACCAGAGTACCCAGAGTAAACCCACACAGACACGGGGAGGACCTGCAGACTCCACACAGAAAGGACCCAAGCCGCTCCACCCTGGGATTGAACCCGGAACCTTCTTGTTGTGAAGCAGCGGTGCTACCTACCGAGCCACCATGCTGCCCTAATGATAATTACTAGCTCTTAATTGCCCACTTCCAAACTATTTTTGGAATTTGTTGCAAGCCATAGATGAAAAACGGATAATAATTAACAAGTAAAGTGAAAGTGAACAAACAAAACATTAAATATTAAGTATTAACAAGGAAGGTGTGTCTAATAGAGTGGTCATTTAGTAGTGAGCACTGCAACACATGTTTCTGATGTACTGTTATGAACATCCTTCTGCATCATTAAGATGGTAGGGTCTGAATTTGGGTCTAAAACAAAATGAAAACATGGATCCACTCTGACTTGTCCCACCGATCAGGTTGTTGGTGGTGATGTAATGGAAGGGATGTTTGGCACAATTTAGGTCAGTTAATACCAAATGAGCACAGTTTAAATGCCACAGCGTTCCGTAGTATTGTTCCTGACCGTGTACATTCCTTTATGACCACACTGTAACCGCATTCGATTAGAAAAGTTATGTTGAGCTAGGCTAAGGTAAATTAAGTAACATAATGGCTACAAGCATGGCTAAAATTAACTCGATTTAAGCAATTTACGCAGTTCACTGCAGCTCAACAAAGCTGCAACTTCTGCACTGGGAGACAAAGAAGCTTAGAACTGGAGAATAAAGTAACTTTAAAGTTCTAGCTTATGGTAAAGTCTTTCCTGGGCTGGCAATGAGGGCTTACAGCATGCAGATAAGACACATGAAACCAATGGCACAAATGAGTGATAAACCAGTGAAACGATACAGAAACCAAAGGAGCATGAAAGAGGGAGAATAAAAGAGATGAATTGGGATCTCATTAGATTGCAATGGTGCATAAGGGAATTAAACATCTGACTAGCAGTCTGCTTTCACTACTGCAGCATGGGACACACTTTCCACACTGAAATGACTCCCAGCGTCTTGCTCCAAAACACACATACACACTCTTTTGCGTGCACACACACACACACACACACACACCAAAACCCTCGTCTTATCTGACATACACTTAATATACAACCACAAATACATTTTATCTTTTTTTACTTCAGGGACTGGCCAGTCTAACCAATAACCACTTTTTAGTGTACTGAAAAAAAGTTATATTTAATTGTAGTTCATGAATTAACCATTGTTATCATCAGTTAATGGATGTATTTGTAGAGTTGGTGGATTATTTTAAAAAAGAATAGCTATATCGTAATAAATAAACTTACTAAAACTTTATGTAATTGATTTCCTAAAAACCTCACACAGCCAATATGTTAACAGTATATACTGTATTTTCATAATCTAACAAATTATTATAACTACAGAGAGTAGTTATGTCTGAATATTCAACACAAAGGGAGCTTATCTTTGCTTCACATTGCTTTAAAAACACTCTTGCTTAGTTATATTAAATGTCAGACAAATATGGTTTCCTGTGACATGGTTATTACATATTAACAAACTTAGCAAGGAGTAACAGCATAGGACTGAACATCAAAACTGGATTTATCTTAATACATTATAGTCGCATCCTATACCAGCATATTTAGGCGTGGGTGTCTAGTGGCAGCACAGTCACCAATCCATATACAAACTTACAGTTTAGAGACTTAGAGATTCCAGTTGACTAAACAGGGCACAACTGTGCCACTCTAACAGTATCAAAATTATTTGAGAGTATAATTGTTTTTACCATTGGAGTTAGTTGGTCACACATGCTTGTATTTCACAGATCCTGTAAATAAATTGTAATTTTTAAGGAGCGTACCATGGTTCCTAAGATTTTGTAAACCCATTAGGATTTTCACCTCTGATAGAAACCAGGACCAATTAGGATTTTCTGCTACCCACCAAAGACCTCTCTTGGGTTCACTAATGTTCATCAGTCCACCAACAGGAGAAGACTGAATAACAATGCGGTGCAAGACAGGGTGACAAGATCAAAGCCACTGCTTTCTAAAAAGAATGCTGCTGCCCACCTGCAGTTTACTAAAAGTCACACTGACAAGCCAGAAAATGTCAGATCATTGGTCAGTGAACTGAATCTAGAAAGAACAAGAGTCATGACCAAAATCACAAATCACCCTACTAATGAATGATTAAAAAAGAACAATGGGAATGACCGGGTCTAAGTCATTATCTTAATCAAATAGAATTGCAAAAAGATGTTAAGTGAGCGGGTCACAACTGAAATTAAAAATCTGATTATGATATCTGTTATGATATCTGTTTGGGACCCAAGGATGCGGGAATGAAGGAACCCCACGACGTATAATAAGAATGGGAAAATTGTTATGAGATGTGTTGGACCCAAGGATTCGGGCACGAAGGAATCCCACGACGTATAATAATAATAGAGAAATAATAAATAAACAAAAAGGTAATAGATAAACAAAAAGAGGAAAAGAAGAGCGAAAGGCTCTTTAATGCATGAAAACTAAAAAGGCAAAAAGGGCGTTGTGTTGCCTCCCGAAGTGGGAGCAATGCACACACAGATCGCGATAGACGCCATAGCGAATAAGTGGGTGGTTGTGCAGTAAACACGATAAGGTGGTAAGCTCAGGCACGCATGCAGTGCACGAAAGCCACGTCTTATTCAAAGCGTGCCGCGTCTCATTTGGAGCGAGTCGTCGGCTGGGTTCAAGGAGCTGGAGCGGCAGAGAGCGAGAATCAGCTTGAAAAGGCGTCAGAGCATCCGAGGGCGACCGTGAGCTCAAAAAGGCGCGGGTGTGCCAGAGAGCGATCATAAGCTTGAACGTGCATGCAGCGTGAGCGCTAATAAACCGTGCGAGGAAATTGAGCCGGGTCGCGTCCCAATAGGAACGCGCAGCCGACTGAAGTGAGACTAGGTAGGAACTGAGGATGGAAACAGGGAACCCTGGATCTATCTCTAAGAAAGCTACGGTACCTCTGAAATTTCCCTTAAAAGTGTCCCGCGGCACCAGAAGCCCCAGGATGTTACCCACTAACCGTAAACAGTCACAATAACTCATGTTCCGAACGAACAGTTAGTATGTGTGTCAAGATGTGCGTGTGTTCAACATCACGCCACAAAATTAGACACCAGTTATAAACCGCATCACCGATTTCTCTGTAACGGCAATCAGCGATCGTGGCGGAAGGCTCCGGGGGCAAAAGGTATGGAACCCTAACAGAAATAACTAAAAAGGCAGAGCAAAAGGCTCTCCAAATTACAGAACACAAAAAGGGCAATATTCATGCAGCTGTGATATGTCCCAAAAGGGATAGCACCCACAATTGACGCAAACGTGAATGGACCGATGGTGGACGGGCACGGGAAACCCTGAATCTGTCCTTACGGGAGCTATGATACCTCCGAGGTTTCCCTCGTACATATCCATCAGCTATATACGCCCCGGGATGTCACCGTCTATATTTTAAATAAATAGCGATATGAACTATGTACCGTGCGTTCTTTAAATAAATCGCGATGTGAGCAAGGGACCGTACGTTTGTTGACGACATGGTACCGAACGACTGGCGATCGTAATTTTATAGGAGACCCCCCAGGTGTTTGATATCACGTCATCAATTAAACACCGGATATAAACAGCGTAATGGCTACTGGAGCGAGCTGCAAGCACATCGGGTGTCTGAGGTAAGCCTCATAACAGTTTCAGGTCATATTTATGCAGAAAAAATTCTAAAGGGCTAAAACATGACCTGGACAACAGAGTTTTCCGTCGCCACAATACTAGTGCTTGCCACAGCGTCGACACCGTGTTCAGACTCCTGTATCCCATAACTCAATAAGGACTTCATTTAAACAAACAAACACACACACACACATTCAATGTAAAACATTGCCAGTTCTACCTGGATAGCCAATTTATTATTGTGTATATTCTCATGGTTTTTTACTCTTGTCTGTCTTTTTGATTTTACCTTTTTGATTTACTCTGTTTTCCTGGTTTGCAATTGTTACTTTTGTTTTCAACCCTATGCCCGACTTTCGACTGTATTTTGGATTGTGTGTTTAATGAAGCCTGCATATGGATCCTATGAACGTCTGC
Organism: Parotocinclus haroldoi; assembly: GCA_034779995.1. Classification (NCBI taxonomy): domain Eukaryota; kingdom Metazoa; phylum Chordata; class Actinopteri; order Siluriformes; family Loricariidae; genus Parotocinclus; species Parotocinclus haroldoi. The sequence goes on from JAUZST010000868.1 coordinate 28,319, forward strand.
CTCAGTATTGTTAAGTTAGAGACGTAATTTATATAAATTTCTAATTTATTAACAAAGATAATAACATGTGTTATTGTGTAAGACAACATTACATTAGGCAATGCAGCTAACTGCAGCTCCAATGGAGGAATCCAAGCAAAGTAAAATGAAGTCATATGGTATGTAACCATTTCTGTTTCCCCTATTTTAAGACTCACCAACAACCACTGCAAATATAAAAATGCCAAAATAAAAAAATGTATTTGCTTTGACTTTTATTCCTTGGCAAACAGAAAGTTCTGGTCAACTTTCATATGTTAATCAACATCCTTTCCTGCATTTCAGGCCTGCAACACGTTGCAAAAAAGTTGGCACAGGGCGATTTATGTGCTTTCAAACAGGTGATGTAAACAAGTTATTATAACCCCTGGCAAAAATTATGGAATCATAAGGAGTCTCTGAGGATGTTTCTTCAGTTGTTTAATTTTGTAGAAAAAAAACACAACACAGACATGACAAATAACTAAAGGCATTTCAAATGGCAACTTTTTGGCTTTAAGGAACAATGACTTTAAGAAAAAATAATTGTAGTAGCCAGTAACAGTTAGATTTTTAGAACAAGCACAGGGAATAAATTATGGAATCACTCAATTCTAAGGAAAAAATTATGGAATCACTCTGCAAATTTTCATTACAAACACTAACAACTGCATCAGATTAAATCTGCTCGTTAGTATGCAGGTAAAAAGTGATCACACCTTGGAGAGCTGTTTCAACAAGTGGACTGGCATGAATCATGGCTCCAACACCAGAGATGTCAAAGAAACAAAGGAGAGGATGTTGATTGTTCCCAGTCAGCTGTGTCTAAAACCTGGACCAAGTTCAAACAACATAAAGTACAAACCGCCTAAAGGAAATGGGATTTATGTACAGAAAAGCTAAAAGAAAGTCATCACTAACACCAAAACAGAAAAAAACAAGGTTACAATGGGCTAAGGAAAAGCAATCGTGGACTGTGGATGAATCTCAAATCTGCATTGTGCAAGGTTATGATGCTGGAACTTTTGTTTGGTGCTGTTCCAATGAAATTTATGCAGATGACTGTCTAAAGAAAATATGCAATTTCCACAGTCATTGATGATATGGGGCTGCATGTCAGGTAAAGGCACTGGGGAGATGGCTGTCATTACATCTTCAATAAACACACAGGTTTGCATTGACATGTTGGACACTTTTCTTATCCCATCTATTGAAAGGATGTTTGGGGATGATGAAATCATTTTTCATGATGATAATACATCTTGCCATACAGCAAAAACTGTGAAAACATTCCTTGGAGAAAGACACATAAGGTCAATGTCATGGCCTGCAAACTCCAGATCTCAATCCAATTGAAAATCTGTTGTGGAAGTTAAAGAAAATGGTCCATGACAATGCTCCAACCTGCAAAGCTGATCTGGCAACAGCATTCAGAGAAAGCTGGAGCCAGATTGATGAAGAATACTGTTTGCCACTCAAGTCAATGCCTCAGAGACTGTCAGCAGTTATAAAAGCCAGAGGTGGTGCAACAAAGTACTAGTGATGTGTTGGAGTGTTATTTTGGTTTTTTTCATGATTCCATATTTTTTTTCTCAGAATTAAGTGATTCCATAACTTATTCCTGTGCTTGTTCTAAAAATCTGTTACTGACTACCACAATTATTTTTCTTGATTTATTTTAGTGTTTCTTAAAGCCAAAAAGTTGCCATTTGAAATGCCTTTAGTTTTTTGTCATGCCTGTGATCTGCTTTTTATCTACAATTAATAAAATTAAACAACTGAATTCATGCGTTAAGAGTCAATTGACCAAATGGTCACCAAATGCCCTTTTCTCCCCAGACATCTTTTTTTGACGTTTTTGAGGTGTCCAGACATAATTTCAAAATTGCCTTAAATTTCTGAGATGAGTGGTGCTTTGTGAGCACTGCCACCTCATATCAGGAGCCATATGGATCCTTTCTCTATAGAGTCAGCATTTCCTCCCTGTGGAGGTTTATTTCAGGTGCTCCGGTTTTCTCTCAGAGTTAAAAGACATGCTTTAGGTTGATTCTCTCTAGTGTGGGAGTGTGTGCATGAGTGTTTGCGTGTGTGTACTCTATGATGGATTGGCATCCTGTCTAGTGTTGTTTCAGACTATGCTGCCAACTAGGCACCAGCTCTCCTGTGTCCCTGTCCAGGATTAACATAAAAAGTGAATGAATGCCTGGGATCTGATATAGACTCAGCAGATGGGAAAATTGAATGACATTTTGATCTTCTTTGACAAGTTATATTTTATTTATTTAATCATAATTTGGTGAATCACCTATACATCCAGGTGGAGAAGTGTGCCTTACACTAATGTCTGTTGCTTTCCTGTTCTGTTGCTTATTTAGTTTTGCTGATAGCATCCAGATGGGTCCAGGGAGATTTAAGGTTTTCTGCAGTTGTCCAACTCCCATCGCCAGAAGAGACCTTCAGAGATTCCAATGGTTTGATCATATATACAGGGAGGTTCGTACTGGACTACAGCTAGATTGACACCTCCAATATATTTATCATACAGCCCCAATACAATTTTTGCAAATATTCACTCAAACATTTGGATTTTGATGCATGCAACATGCTCCCAAAAAGTTGGTACAGGGGCAACAAAAGACTGGAAAAGTTGAGGAATGCTCAAAAAACACATGTTTAGAACATTCCACAGGTGAGGGTCATGATTGGGTATAAAGGGAGTATCCCTGAAAGGCTTAGTCGTTCAGAAGCAAGGATGGGATGAGGTTCACAACTTTGTGAACAACTGCATGAGTAAATAGTTCAACAGTTTAAGAACAATGTTCTTTCATCATCTATAATATCCATAATATAATAAAAAGATTATGATCATCTCTGTAAGTAAGCAGCAAGTCTGAAAACCAACATTGACTGCCCGTGGCCTTAGATCCCTCGGGCGGCACTGCATTAAAAACCAACATCATTCTGTAACAGATATCACCACATGGGCTCAGGATCACTTCAGAAAATCATTGTCAGTGATCTCTCCATCTACAAGTGCAAATTAAAATTCTACCATGCAAAGCGAAAGCCATATATCAACAACACCCAGAAATGCTGCCGGCTTCTCTGGAACTGAGCTCATCTAAAATGGACTGATGCAAAGTGGAAAAGTGTTTTGGGAAATGATGAATGTCGTGTCCTTGGGCCAAAGAGGAAAAAGAATGATCAGGATTGTTATCAGCGCAAAGTTCAAAAGCCAGCATCTCTGATGGTATAGGGGTGTTTCGGAGCAACATATGCTGCCACCCAAACAACATATTTTTCAAGAACGTCCATGTTTTTCTCAGCAAACAATACCAAACCACATTCTGCACGTTACAACAGCATGTATAAGAGTAAAGAGTGTGGATACAAGACTGGCCTGCCTGCCGTCCAGACCTGTCTCCCATTGAAAAGATGTTATGCATTATAAAGTGCAAAATACGACAACAGAGACCCCCAGACTACTGAGCAACTGAATTTGTACATCAAGTAAAAATAGGAAATAATTCCATCTACAAAGCTTCGAAAATTATTTGGGGAACAATCCTCAGTTCCCAAATACTTATTGAGTGTTGTTAAAGGAAAGGTGATGTCACACAGTGGTAAACATGCCCCTGTCCCAACTTATTTGGAATGTGTTGCAGGCATCAAATTTTAAATGGAGGAATCTTTGCAAAAAACAATAAAGTTTATCCATTTGATAATTAAATATCTTGTCTTTCTTAAAAAGGATTTGCAAATCATAATCAAAATTGCTTTATCAATTCCAATATCCTGGCCCTCACTTGTCCCATCATTTTCTGGTGTTATTCGATGTGTCTGATATGTGGTTAGGGGAACTCAGTGGTCATTCAAAGATAATTTCTCCAATCATGCTTATGTCTTGTGTAACCCTGTAGAAGTAAGCAATAGCTGAGCCATTCTGTAGAGCCTGTGTATTGACCCCTCCCACATTTCCCTCTCCATCTCCCCACCCCCTCTTCACTCCCTACCTTGCACTCTCCCAGAGTGGATGTGTGTTCTGAGTTCATGCGGAGTCGCCATTTTCAAGAGCATATTAAAAGTAAAAAAAATGCCGTTAAACCTTCCAAAACGGACATCAAAAACCCATATTTCAGTGTTTCTCCAGTGTATATGAGCCGTGAGTTGTATAAACTCTCGTCTGTGCTGTTCTAATTGTGAGGAGAAACTCCGGTGAGTTCTGATAGTGCCAGATAAAGAGAGATTACAAGTAACTAAGTGTATATTTTTGTGTTATAAGATGTTTAAATGTTGATAAGAGAATTAAAAGATTATTAAAACAATCGGAGTATCATATGTGTGAGTTATAAGTTGTTTAATCCCAGCTTGGGATTGGCTTTTTAGATAATTGTATTACTGTAAAGTTGCTTTGAGACAATGTTACATTGTAAAAAGCGCTATATAAATGAATTGAATTGAATTGAAGTTTAAGGAGTTTGTTTAACTGAGTTGCAGGCTAACAGGCAGAGGCTCCTAGCGATTAGCATTAGTGATTGGTTTAGATGTGTAAATATACGATATAAAGTGTTACAGTCTTTTAGTGTTACAATATACGATATACAGTTTTACTGAAGTTAGTACTGTATCGCACAAGTTGTTTTTTTATTGCTGGAAAAAATGTACGAACTCTCTGAGTCTAAGATGGCGAGCCACCCCGAGACCACATGTCCCAGAGTACTGTACGAGTGATGTCAGCAGCGCCTTTGACACACACACACCCATAAAACACTAGTCTACCCAGGTAGTGAAGATAAAATCAGATGCAACTGAGACATTGGGACAATTTTACACACAAAAAGAAGGGAAACGAAGACTAAGAAGCAAAACATTGATTATTAATAAAAGAAAGAGAAAAAAACCTTCTGAACTGTTGTTTTCCATTGAAATTTTTGGTTACTGTTATACTGTTGAATTAATGTTATGCTCTTTCTTTGGAGAGTAAACCTAAGTTATTTTTCCTAACTACACACACACAATTGCACACACCCCATCATTTGTTAATACATTTATAATTGTATTTTTTAACTTAGTACTCTGTGTTCTATTGCAGTTCTGTCCAAGCCCTCCTCTTTAGCGTGCCTAGAGCAAGATTTATACTGGTCAAAACCCCTAAGATTGAACACAAAAAGGCTATGGGTTTCATTCCCCCAATAGTGAAAACCATTGTGATACATACTGATACACAAAGACTGTGAATTAGCTAATGTAGTTACTGCGTTACGTATACGCTTGTTACACTTGCATTGCCTTAATTCTGCTGAGAAGAATTCTAACATCTGCAGCTCCACACTTCTGGCAGCCAACTTGCCTTGGATGGATTTGAAAAATCTGGAACACATCAGGTCAGCCAAACAATTATTTTTAACTAATACTATTGGTTGTTATTTTTGCCTGGTGTAGCTTTACTATTTCCTATAAACACTGTTCTAAAAATGATGAGCAGATGCCCTGTCCCATTCATATCATATTCAAACTATTCATATATCATGTCCTGCTAATATATATTTATTTCCAATTCTGTCCATTCACAGGTTCTGCAGTGGAAGTATGCTTCCTGACTCGTACCACCAGCAAAAATAATCTTTTTTTTTCTTTTTTTCTTTTTGCTTCTTGAGTTTACTATCCTGGATTTGGGAGGCTTTTGAAATGTGTATTTATTTTATATATGTGAGTTTTTGTACTTTTAAAAAGAGTTGTACACTTTGATAACCAAAATAGCAGTTAATATACAGAATATTATACATTGCATAATTACCATACCATACAATAATATACAAAATGAATGCTGCAGTAATTGGCAGATATGAATCATTAGGCTGAAATGCACTAGAGTACTAGAGTGTGTGCTATGGAATGTTCAGAGAGCCATTAACTCAGCGGAAGTTGCTGATATATGTAAGGATGAAGTTAATGTTCCTGAGGTCTGGTTAAGGAGTTTTTTTTGTTTCTGTTTTTGTTTGTTTGTTTGTTTGTTTTTAATGTTTGTTTTTCAAACATCTTTTTATTGACCATAGAAAACATCAAGTACAGGTAATTTCCATTTTTTTAAATACATAATTAAATAATAACAAGAACAACTGTAAAAAAAATAAATAAATAGGTAAGTAAATATTAAGTAATAACAGTAATTTCAAGCAGCTTCATCATTAGCAAGTTTTTAAAAAGTGCATAGTTTTGTATACACCTATGTCTGTATGCATCTTAACAACTCAGTTGAGACCTGTATTACATGGACACAGACACATACAATATGTCCTTCCATACATAGATATGTATCATTATTCTGCATGTTCAAAAATTTATGCTATGTGTTGTTGTTAAGGGTTTAATCCAGGTCCTTTGGAAGCATTCAGACTGACCTTTCAATGTAAGTCTATATTTCTCCAGTAATATCACATTTGTGATTGGTGACTGCCCGAGGAACTTATCGACAGAGACTCCCCCAACCCATCCAATCATTATTGTCCTTCTAGCTATCATCAGGTGGAGTTAAACACTCAAATTCAGGCATTATGGTGAGTAGGGATCCCAGGATACACGTAAGAAGGTGGGGTGTTATTGGCATTTTACAGTTTTTTCCTGTATTGTTCCTAGTTGAGCTTCAAACAGTTCTGTGATGTTTGCTGTGATTTATGCTAACAATAGCATTTATGGCTAGTATGCTGTGAGCGTCAACAGCAGAGTCATCGCCTTGCTCTTCATCTCTCTTGTGTCTCTGCTTTTTTTATGATTTCTGCATTTGGAAGTTGGACCAAAGAAGTCAAGCAGCACCGTACACAAATATACAGTATATTATTACAAAAGTTTAAAGAAATCATTAAAGAACTGGATGTATTTCCAGTATCAGCATTTTAGACAAGGAGCCAGCAGAAATGCATGTCTTGTAAGATAAGCACCCCCCCACACACACACATCCTGTTTAGGAGGTTTAATGTCCTGTTTAGCAAACTGTTCCTCAATTGGGCAGTGTGGACTCTGATCCACCTGTAGCAACGTCTGGAAGGCAAAAGAACGACCAGCTAGTTCCAGGGGTGTGTGTGGGTCATTGCAGACAGTGGTGGCTCTGCAGAGGCAGAGAGAGCTATAGATCTCCTGAAGAGATGGTAGCTGGGCTCTAATTGCTCCCTGGGCACAGTTGATGACCCAGTGCAGGATGAGTATCTCTGCTGAGGTGCAGCTGGTGTACCAGATTAAGATGCAGTAGGCAAGAATGCGAGAAGATATCCAGCAGATCTTTGCTTATATTTACTTTCTTGAGGAATTTCAGAAAGTAAAATCTCAGTTATGACTTCTTTGTCTTGATGTAATGTGGGTAGACTAGGATAGGTACTCGGTTATATGTACACAAAGGCACACTCAGCTGGGTGCCCTTTCTACTCTGTCACCCTTTATAATGAGTGGACTACGACTATCACAAATTTTCCTGAAATTGATAAGTTTACTAGTGTTGCGTGCCAGACTGTTGCGATTTTCTAAAGTTGTGGGCACTACTCTAGTAGGTTCCCCATTACCAGTGTCAAAGCAGGCGAAGAAACGATTAAGCTCTCAAGTTAGTGCAGCATCCTTAGTGGAAAGAACTATGTTGTTCCTCTTTTTGGTGATGAGAGACTTAATACCTTGTCGTCTTTGTCAAGGATCATTACAGAGAAAATGGTCCACAATTTTATGCCTTTGAAACACTTTAGTAGCACTGTATGCTGCTGCATCAACTTGTAGGGTGCATCTCAATGGATTTTGTTTCTCACTGTTTGTGGTTCCTTGCAGTACTTCATGTATGCCAACAATATGGATGTGTACTCTTCAATGTCAGCGTTTCCATTTTTGGTAGACTGCTGCAGAAACATATTGCAGTCAGTGAGTTCAAAACAGACTTGGAGATGTGAGAGTGCATTCTTGGGTCATGTCTATGTTGTCCATGTTTGATAAGATGTCCTGAGAGTGAAAATGAATGAGATGTGGTTTGATGGCTCCAAATGAGAAAAAGGTGAGGCTTTGTGTGCAATAAAATACAATAAAAATACAATAAAAGAATAAAATACAATACTTCAGAGTAGCAAATTACAACTTAAAGACATAACTAATTTGTAAGGCCTAGTAGTATTGGTACCATCATCTATCTAGTACATAAGGTATTTTTTTAATCAGCATTATTGTGTTATAAACCATCTTACGGCAACAAGCTCAACCTACTATGAACACTAAGTTCTAGGCATAGTTCCAGCAGCTTTTAGCAAATGCCAAATTTATACTATATACAGTGGATACGGAAAGTATTTGGACCTATTTAAATTTTTTCTCTATTTGTTTCATTGCAGCCATTTGCTAAAATAAAGAAAGTTCATTTTATTTTTCATTAATATACAGTCAGCATTCCATCTTGGGAAAAAAACAGATGTAGAGATTTTTGTAATTTAAAAAAAAAAGAAAAGCTAAAATATCACATGATCATATGATGATCAAGTAGTCAGACCCTTTGCTGTGACACTAATATTTAACTCACAAGCTGTCCATTTCTTCTTATCCTTCTTAAGATGGTTCTACTCCTTCATTTGAATCCAGCTGTGTTTAACTGAACTGATTGAACTTGATTAGGAAAGGCACACACCAGTCTATATAAGACCTCACAGCTCACAGTGCAAATGAGAATTATGAGGTCAAAGGAACTGCCCATAGAGCTCAGAGATAGAATTGTGGCAAGGCACAGATCTGAACAAGATTACAAAAAAATTCTGCAGCTCTCAAGCTTCCTAAGAGCACAGTGGCTTGCATAATCCTTAAATGGAAGAAGTCTGGGATGACCAGAACTTCCTAGACCTGACAGTCCAGCCAACCTGAGAAATCATTGGAGAAGAGCCTTGGTGAGAGAAGTAAAGAAGAACCCAAAGATCACTGTGGATGAGCTCCAGAGATGGGAGAGAGTACCACAAAGTCAATTATCACTGCAGCCCTCCACCAGTCGGGTCTTTATGGCACAGTGGCTCGATGGAAGCCTCTCCTCAGTACAAGACATATGAATGTCCCCTTAGGGTTTGCCAAAAAAAACATAAAAGACTCCCAGACTATGAGAAATAAGATTGTCTGGTCTGATGAGACGAATATTGAACTTTTTGGCGTTTATTCTAAGCGGTAAATGTAGAGAAAACCAGGCACTTATCTGCCATATACAATCCCAGCAGTGAAATATGATGGTGGCAGCATCAGGCTATGGCAGAGAATCCCCAAATCAAGGTGTGAAAAATTTGTTGCATTATTCCGAAGTAGACTCATTGCTGTACTAGGTCAAAAGGGGACTTCTACTAAATAATGAGCATATAGGTATGCCCATGTGATATTTTAGGGTTTTTTTAAATAAATTTGCAAAAAGTTCTACATGTCTGTTTTTTCTGTCAAGATGGGATGCTGAGTGTACATCAATGAAAAATAAAATGAACTTTTTAGTTTTTAGCAAATGTTTGCACCAAAGAGTGAAACAATTAAAATGGTCTGAATACTTTCTGTGCCCACTGTATATAAATATACATTTTTTTATGGGTGCAATGGGCACCCAGAATATTACTAGTAACCATTTACATTTAGTGCAAATATTCTGGTGTATTTTATTTTTATTAATTATTTATTTTCACTTAGTCTGATCATTTTGTAATCTCTGGTGACTATATTACACATATTCAGATTCAAACTTCGCTATAGAATTGGAACTGTGCATTGCTGTACAGCCATGGGTGAGCAGAGCAAACAGCAGTGGACTGAGTACACATCCCTGAGGGGCTCAGTGTGCTCAGTGTGGTGGTTTTGGAATTGTTCTTTCGGATCAGGACAGACTGAGGTCTTCCAGTCAGTGGTTCCAGGATCCAGTTACAAAGAGAGGTGTTCAGACCTAGCGTGCTCAGCTTTCCAATCAGATGCTGGGGAATGACAGTGTTAAATGCTGAGCTGAAGTCTATGAACAGCATCCCAACATTTGTGTTTTTACTGTCCAGGTGAGTGAAAGCCAGGTGGAGTGTGGTAGAAATGGCATCGCACCGTCTATTGAATGGTTAGGACGGTATGCAAATTGTAGTAGGTCCATGGTTGGAGGCAGTAGGGCCTTGATTTGCTGCATGACGAGTTTCTCGAAGCACTTCATGGTGATAGATGTGAGTGCTACGGGACGCTAGTCGTTGAAGCATGACACGTTGACGTCCCTGGCACAGGAATGATGGTGGTTGTGTTGGGACAACAGCGCTGCTCAAAGAGATGTTGAAGATGTCAGTGAAAACATCTGCCAGTTGGTCTGCACATTCTTTAAGCACTCCGCCAGGGATGTTGTCCGGGCCAGCAACTTTGCGTGGGTTGACTCTGCATAGTGTTTTCTTTACATCTGCTGTGGACAGACGAAGCACCTGCTCATCATGGTCTTTCTCGCCACTGTGTTGCTCTGCGCCTCAAACTGAGCATAAAGGTTATTCAGCGCATCTGGAAGAGAGGCATCACTGTCACAGACTGGTGTTGTATTCCTTGTAGTTAATGATGGCCTAAATGCCCTGCCACATGTGCCGTGTGTCACCACTGTTCTGGAAGAGGCTGTGGATGTTATGGCCATGTTCACACTTTGCTTCTCAGTTTAGCCGGGACAGCTTGGCGCTCGCCTTTCTTGCTCGCCTGATCGCCTGGTTTGAAAGTGGCTTCTCGGGCTCTCAGCAGTGCACACACCTCTGGAGTCATCTACGACTTCTGATTTTGTCTGGTAGTGATGGTTTTAGTGGTGGTGACGTCATCAGTGCATTTGCTGATGTAGGTTACTGAAGAAGTGTATTCCTCTAGATCCATGAGATCGCTGTATGTTGCAGCCTCCCTAAACATGGCCCAGTCAGTGCACTCAAAACAATCCTGAAGAGCAGAGATGGATCCTTCTAGCCAGGTTTTAATCTGTTTCAATTCAGGTTTGGTGCGTCTGACGAGCGCTCTGTATGCTGGAATTAGTATCCAAGGTGGGGGCGGGGCTCCGGCAATGCTCCTGCAAACATTATCCAGTGTGTTTGCTCCTCTTGTAGAAAAGTCTACATGCTGGTAAAATTTGGGGAGAACAGACTTGAGATTTGCGTGATTGAAATCTCCAGCAATTATAAACAGTTTGTCTGGATAAATGTTCTGCAGGATGATGATGGCTCTGTACAGTTCGCTCAATGATTCCTTTGCGTTTGCACTGGGTGGAAGATACACTGCTACTAACAATTTCCACCATCGGAGAACAGTATGCTGCAACAAGCAGAGTTTTTGCACCATTCGGTGTTAATGTAAACACAAATGCCTCCTGTTCATGTTTTACCAGACTGAGCTCGATAAGCCTGTCTAGCTGAATACTAAGGAGAATATTGCCAAGGAAGTTTGTGCCATATTTAACATGTTTGGCCTCTTAAAACTTGTGAGGGACTCAACACTACATGGCCTTGGCATAAAGATCAAATCTGTTTATAAAAAGGGTTTATAAAATATAACATAACCACACTCCATGAACAAATCATATGATCTATTGCTGCTTTACTGGGTAACTTTATCTCAGAAGTTCTTTGTGTGTCAAGGTTTTGTGATCTCGTCTCACGGCCGTCACCCAGGACACCTTCCCTTTCTACTCCCACCTCGTTTTTCATTCTCTATTTATACACCTCTCCGGCTTCTCTTCGTTGCCGTTATTAATGTCTTTCTACCCCTTCTCCACAGCCTGTCGTATTTTCTCAGCTCCTTAACTCTCGCTTTTGAACCACTCTTACGGCCTTTATGTCTTTACCCTTTTTCTATCTTTGCCCTCTCCACGTTTCCGTCAGCGCCTTTCTTTCTGTTGGTTTTCCACTAGCTTTAGCCATTAGCCTGTCTTCTCTCTTCGTGTCTTTAGTTCATATTGTCCTTATTTGCTACTTTTCATTATGCACTGTATATCTCTCTCTCTCTCTCTCTCTCTCTC
>JAUZST010000870.1:0-47702 GCA_034779995.1 Parotocinclus haroldoi
TATATAGAGAGAGAGAGAGAGAGAGAGAGAGAGAGAGAGAGAGAATCTGTCATCATGAGTCTGGATAATGACTGCCTATTTTGTCTTAAAGGTGGTGAACTGCATTCACCCGGAGAATGAAAAGAGCCCAGAGATTCAAGTTAAAGTGCTAAACTGTGACACTATCAGCCAAGTGAAGGAAAAGATCTTGGATGCCATCTACAAAAATGTTCCTTACTCACACCGCCAGAAAGCCTCTGACATGGATCTAGGTAATGGCTTGTTTATTTTGAATGCATTATGGTTCCACTTACTGTATATGTAACCCCCGTGACAGTGATTAGCAGATAATTATGTGAAGGCTAAATGCAGTTAAAATACCAAAATAAAACATTGCGAAAGTTATCACGCCATCCAAATAGAGCAGGACAGCTTGCTAACTGCCTATATTTTGTAGGTTTTCCCACGTACAAGAAATGGAGAGGTCTGTAATTTTTTATTATAGGCACACTTCTACTGTGAGACAGAATCTAAAAGGTCCACATGCTCACACCATGCAAATGTCCATGCCCATTTGAAGTTTGCCAGTAACCATCTGGATGATCCAGAGGAAGCATGGGAGAAGGTCATGTGACCAGATTAAACCAAAATAGAGCTTTATGGTATGAACTCCACTCTTCCTTTTGGAGGAAGAAGAAGTACAACCCCAAGAACACTGTCCCAACCATTAAAGCCTGGGGGTGGAAATATCATACTTTGTTGGTACTTTTCTGAAAAGGGAACAAGTGCACCATATTGAAGATAAGAGCATTGAAAATAGGTCGTGGCTGGATCTTCCAGCATGACAATGACCCAAAACATAGCTAGGGCAACTAAGCAGTTGAAGGTCCTGGAGTGTCCTAGCCAGTCTTCAGACCTGAACCCAATAAAAAATCTTTGGACGGAGCTGAAACTTAACGTTGGCAGCCTGGAAACCTGAAAGATCTGGAAGAGTGAGCTAAAATACCTGCTGCAGTGTGTGCAAGCTTGGGCAAGAATTACAGGAAACCTCTGTAATTGCAAACAAAGGTTTCTGTATCAAATATTAAGTTCTGCTTTTCTATTTTATCAAATACATATTATATGCAGTAAAATGCAAATTAATGATTTAAAAGTCATTCAGTGTGATTTTCTGGATTCTCAGATAACTTTTGTAGAACCACCTGCTCTTAGTGAACATTGGGGGTGTTCAGGCTTGCCAGAATTTAACAGATAAATCATACGGATGCTCAAGAATCCAGCATCAGGAACATCAGTTCACTCAAAGTGTGACATTGTCTCAATTTCATTCTGCTGGACTGTCTTAGGGTTTTGATGCTCTCTGAGCATTTTCGTGTTCAGCGTACTTGAGTTTGAGTTTGATTGTGTGTGATCTTGTACTTTGCACAACAATGCTTGTGTATTCAGAGCGGCATGTCTTCCACATGGGGCTGTAGTGAAGATCACCAAAGGGAATTGAGTCTAATCAAGATCAAATGAAGGGGAGTCCTTGTTAAAATGCTTGAAGGAAGCATGTCTTTATGGATTATTATAATTGTGGTTTGAAATTATTTTAGAAGCTGTATGTAGGCTATGATAGCATATTAAGGGGGTCTTGGCTTGAGGGTCAACATTTTTATTTGAACCGAGTTTGAACAAGTTTTTTTCAATATTTGTTTTTTCTTTGTTTATATTTTGGAGATTTGGACAAAATAAATATTAGTATCAGTGTACAGCTTTCCTCCTGCCTGCTGTGATAAGTACTGTATTTGCAGTGGACATGAAGGGCAAGCTGATTTATCCAGCCCTCTGCCCATAAAATTGCTTTTCTCGCCTGTTTCTGTTTTACACAAATGTATACATTTATATTATTTTAAAGGCTAGTGCAAATCTGTATACTGTTTATTTACACTGCTCACAAAATAGGGGATATTTAATTAGGAAATATTTAAAAATTTAATTAGGGAATATTTTAAAATAAAATTTTTGTCCTGGGGCTACAGACTCATTGGCTACGTGCACTTCTTGGATAAAACAACAATGTCTGGTATCCAAATCTTGGCAATGACAAGTGAAAATAATTACCTGATACTCTAGCACTTGCAAGACTGACATTACATTTAACACAAGCTGTAGCTCCTAATTCTCATTATTTCTCCATCCACCGTGGCAGACTAAGCCTGAATAAATGCTAGTGTGAGAGGGGAGTATGTTGTCCTGAATTGATCATGGCTCATGTCTGTGAATAGAAGTAGGATATTGTCACCCTCTCTGAATATAATGGTCAGTCCCCATCTGACCCTTATTGTGCTTCATAGCCTTTGCTGCACTTCTTTGAAATCAATGGCATTGAATGTTGCCTGGTCCAACTATCATGGATTTTAACAATGTGGCTATCAGCAGGCTCATCACCTTCAAGAACACCCACACACACCACATATGTGGTGAAATTTGTTTTTCATCTCTGATGTGACAGCAGGAGAAAGCAAGATGTAGTTAGCAGTAATAAAAATAGCATACAGAGTTGCACAATTCAATGTTTCCTCCAGAAATGATGCGTGAAACTACCTACCCACAGCAGAATTTACAATCAGGGCAGTCCATCACAAGTCAGCAGTAGTCATTTTCTTACTGATTGTATTCTCTGTACTTTCATGGGGCTTTGTTGTCTGTAAGTGGCACATTTTATGTGAACTTATATTTCAGTATTGCTGTTCCCATTGATCTGTGCTTTTTTGTGCAGATATGGCATATTTGTAGTTCCTTCTGGTAATGGCAGGGTGTCTGCAGTGGAAGAGTTGTATAACAAGAGGAAACTATTGTACGCTTTTGACTGGTACTTGTTACGATATGTGGTCAGACCCAAAGATGCAGGGACTGAGAAATCCCTCGGCATAGAATAATAATGGGAAAATAATATAGAAACAAACTAAAGGGGGGAAAAGGCGGAGCAAAAGCTCAAGAACATAAGGAAAGCAAGGTGAAAAAAGGCATGCCGTTGTGTTGACTTCCGGAGTAGGAGCAAAGAGATCACGATATACGCTGTAGCACAAAAGGGCGATTGTGCAGTGAGCACAATAAAGCGCTGATTTGGGACGTCTCCCAAATCGCGAGGCACAGAGGGACTCTGGAATGCCAGAGGGCGAGCATGAGCTTGGGCACGCATATAGCGCGGGCGCGAATAAATCGGAGAGGAGAGAGCGTGAGCTCAGGCATGCGAGGAGCGCAGGAGCATGGAAAGGGAAACCCTCAATGTGTCCCTAAAGTACTAGATACCTTGGGGGCTTCCCCTGTATGCTTCTGTCGGCACTATAATCCCCAGGACGTTACCAACTGACCATACTAACCGAGCGCGTGCGCACGGTGGTCGGGTACGCAGGAAGTGTGACGACCTGGCCACGAACAAGCTAGAACCCGCAATTAAGTAACGGGAGAAGCAGGTGTTTGTCATGAAGTCGTAAATTAAACACCAGATATAAACTGAATCACCGGAAGACGGAACGCTCCGGGAAGAGAGGTAGGAACCCTAACTGTACTCCCATGCAAAATAGTTTGCTGTATGTATTTGTTTTGCAAGCGTGAAAGCAACATGAGGTTTACATTATACTAGGGAAGAATGCTAAAGGATATTGTTAGTGTTGGGCTCCATTCTAATCGTGGTTGTTCTTGAATTTCTGAACGCTTCTTCTCTACTTCTGCATAGATGTGACCTAACCCATCATCACATTTTCAAACAAATCCATTTTTAATAATAATCCAGTTGAATAAATGGTATATTTGGCCATTTATTTATTGAGAAAACGATCCAATATTACATGAGTGGCAAAATTGTTTCAGTATATGGTGTGATCTTTTTTTGTTCAGTAAACTCTGGGTTGTTAATGGGTTTCTTCACAAGAATGTCTTTTATATAATTATTTATAATAAATATAAATAATTTATAATTATATAAATTTATGTTGGATAACTTCTGGATAACTTCTGTTTACTTTAACAATATTTTTGGTAGAATAACTTGTGTAATAACTGACTGTGAATTGGTGGCAAACACTTTTTAGAGGTGATTTTGTAATATTTCCCAACGTGATAAGTACTATTATTTCTTTTTCTGTGATCCTCATAAAGTTTGTTTGTTTATACTGTGATGCACTTGATACCATGACAACATGTGTTTTGAATATGACTCTGCTAGATCTCTGTTCTTTAACTACAAGAGCTTGTTCAGTTATAGCAGATTGCTTTCTTATTAATTGGCAGAAGCAGCCTGTAATCTCACCATTAAATGTACTGCTAATCCTAGAGTTTCACAGAATTTTGCCATTCGCATACATGTAATATTGGATCATTTTTCTCAATTAATAAATGACCAAGTATAATTTGTCAAATTTTTTTAATTGTCTTCACTTTATATATTTGTAGGACTTTTGTGAAAATCTGGTAATGTTTTGATTTATGCAGATATGTAGACAATTTAAAATAGTTCACAAACTTGTCATCACCAGTATTACTGGCACATTTCTCCTTAGCTACAGATGAACAAAGGGTATATGATGGAAGGAAGAGTTGCATCACTGCCAGTCACAGTAGTATTTAATACTAAATTCATGTAGTGTAGTCTTGGAGGCTAAGACTATACTAATAGGTTGAGGAGTATATGTTTTGGACATGTATCATGTAAGTTAATGCTTAAGCTTCAACCTTAAATCAGAAAAAGCTAGGAGAGTATTGCTAATGCCAATTTACTTTGCCTTTTATCTCACTGCTGACAATTCAATTTGGTAATGCACATAAATTCCTACATTTCAGTCCTGAAACATTCCAAAAAAGTTGGGACTTTAAATAGTAAAGTTTTCAAGTGATTAAGAGTCATTGATGTTATTTTTGCTAATTCGTAATGAGAATACTGTATGTCTTAACATGTGCAACAGTACAGAGTTGCCATTGTCACTTTTTTATTTACATTTAAGTCATTTAGCAGATGGCCTTATCCAGAGTGACTTATAATTCAAACAGTCTTACAATCTGAGTAATTGTAGGCTAAGGCCCTTGCTCAGGGACTCAGCTGTTAAAGAAGTGGAATTTGAATCCTAGACCACTAAAGTTTTACAATATTTTACAGTAAATTATTTACATTTATGGCGTTTAGCAAACGCCCTTATCCAAAGTGACTTACAACTCATAGCCATTCAAGCAATGGTGGGTTAAGGTCCTTGCTTAAGGAACCAGCTTGCAGTTTGGTATTGGGGACTGGTTGGGACTGCAGGAAGGCCAATCCAGTACCCGTACTCTCTTAAGTCACAAGCCATTGTTTTATCTTGTGGCTTGCATGCATGTGGCCGTTTTAAAGGCAGCATTTGTTTCTGTAAAATCTTAATGTACTCACAGAAGTGTAAAATATGTTTGCCCAGGGCACAAACACATGGATGGTGTTTTTCATCATTTGGAAGACTGATTCATCTGACCATAATACGTTTCCACTAAATTTGGTTCATCCCATGTGTGTCTGAACCCAGGGAATGCTTGGGTTTATATATATTGGGTGTCTGCAATAAACTAAATGGCAAAGTTTATGATGTAACGTATGTTTTGTTTGGGTCAACTTTCATACTGTTTCAACCTTTTATGATTTGATTTATATAATGTTGCATAATGTGTAAATTTGATGGTGCTGTGTAAAACTATACATTTTCTAATACTTTTATATGCTGCTTCTCCTCCCCTCCTTCCACTTACAATGTACAAGGAATTCAGAATGAATTTTAATAGCTAGGAAAATCTTGCTTCGGTTTCATGCTCTGTTCTTATTGTCCTTCGCTCTCTTTTAATCTCTCCTTGCTCACTGTACCATTAGTTTAACTTGTTTTCTCCATATCTGCTCATTTGCATGTTTATAGAGAAAAGTGCAGTACTGAGGAGTAAAACAATAGGAAGTTTGTTCCCTTCTATCTCACTCACCATGTCTCTCCTGACAATTTCAAATGCAAAGCTTCTCCCCTTCATCATCATCCCAAACTGTGATTACTGTTTTGTTTATCTAGTCACAAACAGAGCCAGAGATAGCAGCGGTAAATAGGGACCTCTCTATACCCCCAGCCCAATCACACATTCATTTGTGGCAAAGCTCGATTGGAAAAGACAAAAAGGATGACCCTTCTCTGTTTCCATGCATAACGTCTCTCTTGAGGTGCAAAAGGACACATTTACTTCATTCACCCCTGCTTTTCTTTTCTCATCAACATGTACCTCCAGATCTGAGACATTAAGTAACATGTGCCTTCAAGGGCTCCCAGGGGCCAGCTGGAACAGAAGCGGTATGCACCATTTGTCGTTTCCAAAGAAATTGCAGTGAAAGTGCAATAAGCGCTTGGCAGGAGGCTTAACACAGGTCGATTAGGGCCGTTTGGGCTCAGCTCATTGCAGATGAAAAGGGAAGTGGCTTTCTGTACTGGCCCTAATCATTTCCATTGATCGACCAGCTACTATAGCCTAAAGATTAATTCACAAGACCTCCACCTTCCTGTTTCTCTTTCACTTTCCTTGTTGTTCCTTCAGCCTTATACTTTCACTTGTTTTGTTTATGATTCCTATAGCTTGATCTCACCATCACATTATACCGTGTGTATTAGTATGTTTTTACGATTTCTTTGAGGGCCTGAATATCCTAATCACATACACTCACTCTTTACTTTTGACCAATGCTATGTGATAAATGCACTAACTTTTGAAATAATACTAGCAATTAAAATTAATGATCCACTGTTCAAGGCTAGTTCAGATATAAAAGTATATTGTAAATTTGTATTTTTGCAGAGTGGCGACAAGGTAGAGGGGTTCGGATTATCCTGCAGGATGAAGACATGACCACAAAGATTGAAAGTGACTGGAAGAGGCTCAACATGCTGTCACATTACCAGGTACTGAATATATGCTTCACACCTGTACCAGCACCAGCACCTCTGGGTGATGACATAATTTTTTAGTTTGGGGATACTTTAGTAGAATGAGTTTCTTCAGAAAATGTATCTTCTCAACAAGTTTGCCCAGTCTGAAGTACTTCTCTATGCATATTCTGATATAACTTACAGGTCTTTTGCCTGTATGGTCTTGCCCTTGGTATTTAAAAGTCTTTATGTTTTAATAATTTCCTAATTATAACTGATTGAAAACACTGTAGATATCACAGACTGCAATACAGTGCTACTGAAATTAGTGCTGCAGTGTACTGTCCTAACAGTATCTACAATCCCAATTTGATGATTTGATGATGATTTAAAACAGGTAAGTGTCAATGATTGGGTATGAACATAATATCATCAAAAGATTCAGAGAATCTGGAAACATCTCTGGAAGTAAGCAGGAAGTACAAAAAACAACATTAAATGCGCATGACCTTCAATCCCTGAGGCAGCACTGCATTGTAAATTGACATCATTGTGTAATGGATATTACCACATGGGCTTAGGAACACTTCAGAAAACCAATGTCAGTGAGCATAGTTCATCGCTCCATCAACAAGTCTAAGTGCATGTTAAAACTCTACCACGCAAAGTGACAGCCATATATCAAAAATGTCCCTGTTTATCTTAGCAAGACAATGCCAAGGCCACATTCTGCAAATGTTACAACAGCATGGCTTTGCAGTAAAAAAATGGGGGTACTAGACTTCCATTGAAAATGTGTTGTGCGTTATGAAGTGCAAAATACAACAGAGACCCCGGACTGTTGAGCAACTGAAGTTGTACATCAATGTGTAAAACAATGGGAAAGAATTCCACCTACAAAGCTTCAGCAAGTAGTGTCCTCAGTTCCCAAATGCTTTTTGAATGTTGTTAAAGGGAATGGTGATGTATTACATTAACTCTTTTGGAATTTGTTGCAGATATCAAATTGAAAATTAGTGAATATTTGCAAAAACAATAATATTTATCTGTTTGAACATTAAATATCTTTGTAGTGTATTCAATTGAATATAGCTTGAAAAGGATTTGCAAATAATCATATTCTGTTTTTATTTATGTTTTACACAATGCCCCAACCTCATTCGAATTGGTGTTGTATATAATAGATATAGTATAGCAGATATAGTATATGGTGAAATGATGTAATAACTATTTTAATATAGCACAGCCCTTGCACTTATAACAACAAGAGTTAAATAAAAACAATAAGAGTTTTATCAATTATACTATTATGCCAGATTAATTATATAAGCTCAAATATGTAGTTGGACACACAACATATGGAATTTCCTTAACATACTGGATATAATTCTAGATAACATTAATTATAAGCATGCATGACAAGAGAACGTACAGAAGTAAACATATCGATCTGCCATGTGGGTGTTTTGGTGATTTTAGGATATAATGGCATTTCCATATTGTGCTGTCCATCTTTGTGACAGCTTAGGCCATTTTAAGAGTAAACAGCAATAAATCACATGCCAGAAAGTGAAGGGCTTAGTGATTTTTAGTGTTTAGCTGTAATAGGATGCCGCTCTTTCAACAAGTCAGTTTCTTAAATTTCTTACTTGTTAGAGCTTTATGGATTCCTATGGTTGAGGAAATATGCAGAACCTTGAAATGTGTTCATGTCACCTGTTTTTTTTGTATGTAGCTAGTCTGCATGTATTGAATAGTGTTCATGTTTTAAAAGCAGGCATTTGTCTCTGGTGAGACCAATCAGGCAAGTTAGGGATAAGCAAAAAAACACCTTGTGTCTGGACATCAGCCCTGTACTTGGAAATACGTATGGTACTTGTGTCTGTGTGCTAGGCACAGTGCTAGGGGTTATTTGTATTAAACTATGTTAATTTTAAATAGTTATGCTTCGGTACTGTGGAGGGAGGTAGAGTTCGTAGTTTGAAAATGCTCAGCTCTTACTGGCATTTGAGAAAGGACGCTAGCATCTTTGTCATGAAGGGAAGCAATAAGAGAGACTATTAAAGAGTCTTACACATAAAAAGTTAGTGTTAGTGTTATACAGAATGATGTTTTACTTAAACACATTAGTTTCTCTATTCAAACAGTTAAATCCAGGGCAAAACAAATTTGCTATCTGTAATAATGTGAGACAGAAAATACTGGCCTTAATTATATATTTACATTTGTAATATAGGCTACCTAGTAAATTATTCAGAATCAAGGCATATTAAACACCATTTTTTTTGTCATTTTTGTGTAGCATGTCATATGTTTTACTTAACATAAATCAATTTACACCACTGGTGCATAAATTTGACAAAGGTGTTATAAAAGTTGTATCCAATGACAGATTATGTGGAAAGTGTTTTTATAGGGTGTTTGGACCCAAAGATGCAGGATAGACGGAATCATACGGCGTATAATAAGAATGGATAAATAATATTATATTATATATATATTATATATAATAATAACTATTAAAAAGGGGAGAAAAGGCCCTAAATAATAAAAAAAACTAAAAAGGGGATAAGGTGCGCAGCTGTTGTCACATGCATTGGAACACCAACTCCCCAGCTGGCCAGGGCGTGAATAAAACGCAATAACGCTGAAGTGCCAGGGGACAGACGTGCAGTGAGCACGGTAATTTGGAGGTCTCCCAAATCGCGTAGAGCACGTGTATAGTGAAGGCACGAATGAATCAGGAGCGCGCGAAGAAGCTGTGCCGGGGCGCGTCTCAAATAAACAGCGCATCTGGGTGTCAACACTGCAAGCTGGGGCGTGTTTCATTTGGAACGTGAGCTCGAATGCACGAGGAGCACACGGAAAAAGCCGAACCGGGGGAGCAACTTATTTAGAGCGTGCGATCGGGTGAAGTGAGGCTCGAAAAGAGCAAGGAGCACACGGAAAAAGCCGAGCCAGGGCGGGTCCCAAATCAGGGCGCGCAGTCAGCTGGAGTGAGGCTCGGCACAGCGCCGAGTGGAGGGGGGAAACCTGAGTCTGTCCCTAGACGATATAAATACCTTGGAGGTTTAGGTAAAACTCTAAATAGGAAGTGTGTTCATATATTCTTGACATTTAGTGTACGTCATGTGATGATAACATTCTCTGTTTATTTCAGTTTAAATATCTTTGCTTGTAAAAAAAATATTCTTGAATATCATAATTTATTGCAGCTATCGCATGCTATTGACTACAGGGAATGAAAAATACATTTATTGTGTTTACAGTTCATAGTAGCTAAAATTGCAGGTACAAGTAAAAGCAGAAATAGGAAAGCAGGTATAAGCTGCACTCAGGTAAAGAGCTGATGTTATTTTAGATAGTCAGCAAATCATGTAAGGTTGTGTATTTTTCTGTAGGTTCAAAAACAGCTCAGTCTTTTAGCGTAAATTGCAAGAGAAGCTGTTATCAGATCAATAGATAATTGAGCATTCATACGATCTGGGGAGAGTTGAAAGCACTATGTCACACTGTGGATCTAAAGGGGATTGCGTCTCCTTTTGAACTAGGACAGTATAAATGCTAATATCTCTCTCCTCTTACTTTTCTTCTATTCATTCTATTATCACAATCACAGTGATTTGATTGCCCCTTGCTTTGTTCAGTTAAAGCACTGGAAAGATAAGAGAATCAAAAGAATTCATTTAATAGACATTCTTAGTATTCCAAACCTATTATTCTTTACCAACCTTTCCATATGTGTCCTCCATGACCTGCTCTATCCCCTTAGTACTGTACAGACTGTACAAACTGACCCTTCCAAATCATTAGAATGGAGTTGTTGGTCCCTGGCTTAACCCCTCTTCACACTGGCGTCCAGTAACCCATAACTGTTTCAGAAATTTCAGAGGTGCTATATGTGTAAACACAAATGTATGATACAAGCTAATTGTGTCTATAGGAGTCACTCCAGAAAATATCCAGACCTGATTCTCCATTTTGCCAAGTTCATTTTTTAATATGCTATTAGAAAACCAGACTGACAGTTCCAGTAGTAAACAACAGAAAGTGGAAGATTCATAATCTCCTTGTTTAAGACAACTAAATCAGAAATGCCAGTCAGCAAGCATGCACCCTGCCCCTATTATGATGCAAGACATCCAAAAAGGATACGCATCAGACATGTATTTCATTATGGCGCATATAATTTATTGCTTAAGCCCGCCACCAACCCCATAGGAGCTTTCTGGAAGAGAGCAAGTGAGGAAGAGAATAAAAGGGAAAGGGGGGTCTGTTCCTTCAAATTAAATGTCACTTGTGCAGCACGTGGATATGTCAGTGGAGGACAGGAGGCTGAATTAGGAGGTGATTGGAATTGAAGATGAGATAATGAAGAAAAAGTTAATTCGTTTCCAGGTGGACAGGGCATGTTATCCTTGACACAAAATATCTTGGATGACAGATTTTGAGAGGAGAGTCTTTAGGCTCTTACAAGCACCTCTTCTTGGTTTTCAACCTTACAAATCATTAATTATTTTAAACTTTTAATAATTTTTGATACATTCATTTGTTTGCTCTCTCATTTTGGCAGATATACAGTAATATATTATACTGCATCTGGGTCTACTATATTACATATTGCATACATCTTGAGCTGTAGTGCTGTCTCTCACCATCAGACATGAAAGCAGCAGGTATTAATTCTATGAATTTATGTTGGGAAACATCTCACTCTGTTGCACAAGATTTGCTGTCATTGTATACATCTGAGCACTCTCTAAAATGTGGCAATCTGCTCACTCAGGCAGTATGTGGAATGATAAAGCCTTTCCCTGATGTTTGCAAATGGATTCTAATAATAGGCTAAGTTTCTAAGGAATTTAATGACTGTAATTGTTACCAAAAGTGGTATCCCGTTGAGCTCTCTGTGTGGTCAGATCTGCTCCCATTTTCCTTCTGACCTATTCATTGCACTTGTATTTCACATTATCAGTGTAATGAACAGCAGTTATAGCTCCCTAGTTGGCTTTTAGATTGATAAAATAATGCGGTAATTGTCTCAGAAGACCAGAGCTCATGTATTTACCTGCAGTTCAAGGCCTATCCAAAGCTCCACCTTAATTAACCCTGTAAGTGTCAGACGTTAGGTTGCCAGATTGTGTTGTGGTAAGAAACGCTTGTCAAAAAATAAAAACCCGAAAACTATGACTGATTGAAACCACTGGTTTGTTTGCCTGATGCTGTTTGTATACTCCATACTGGTACACTATTGGTAGTGACAATTATTTGGGGCTCTCCACTAGCACAGTAAAACATTTAAGCATCAATATGGTAGTACTATCATTTTAAGATAATCAATAGGACCCCTAGCAACACCATATAAATCTATGGCCAGGACTTCAAGGGAGTATAATTGGGCTTGCTGTTCGGATAGCTCATATGACATCCTCTCTCCCTTATTATTCAGTGTGTAACTAGACAATAACATATGGTTACTTATCCCTTATACGGCAGGTAGCATTGATTTGCAATAACATAAGAAAGAACAAAGGTGGAGACTTGTGGATATTTTACCTTTACAGTTAATCATTTAGCAGGTACTCTTATCCAGAGAGACTTACAACTGATATAGTCTTACAATCCAAGCAATTGGCAGTTCAGGGACTTGCTCAAGGACAAAACACTGGCAGATGGACAGGCATGGGATTTGAACCCTGGAAGGTATTGAACTGGAGAGTTCACTACCTTAACTGCTGCCTCAACACAGTGTTATGGAGAGAATTAGGATGGAACTTGGAGCTGGAGATTCTTATTATTGGGAGGAAAGTCATAAGATGTAATTGTATCATACCATTGCATTTCTAGCTGCTTTGTGCACATAATGTTTGGAGAATTATTTTATCTGGTCATTCGGTAATAATTGTCTAATAATCTTGTAGGTGCCTGACAATGCACTGGTGGCCCTTGTACCAAAGCAAGTCACTGCTTACAACTCTGTGAACAGCTCCACTGTCTCCAGGACATCTGCTAGTAAATACGGTGAGTATTTTGCATAAATGGTACATTTTGTCTCTTATGTGGGCTCTAAGCCATGCATGTATGTGGGTATATGTTTTAGCTATGTGTATGTTTTTACCAAGAAAGACCTTCACTGAAAAGTTAGAACAGACAATGAGTGAAATTATAAGTGTCTGCTCTAAGTAACTATAAGGAAAGACAAGAACCTGAAAGGATTTACATGAATAGAGTCAAGCTTCACACAAAGAAAGAATCAGGAAGAAAATGAGTCTCTTTGCACTTGACTTGCCTCCTGAGATGTAGCTGTCCAACTCATATCACCCAGCATGCTATTGGAGCGAATAAAGGAGAAGATCAAAGGCCCAGGGCAGCACAAGCACTCTCCATGCACATCAAATAGAGCATTAACAGTGTCTCATCTACATAGTCTTCCACCTCAGTTCCAAATTAATCTTAAATGAACAGAGAGGTAGTGTGTCGCAGACACATTTGGCTGCAAGGAGAAGGAGGGAGTAGATGATAGACATTTCATCTCTACCTTTTTTAGAATTAATTTAACACGAAGGGAGCCGTTTCATATGGGCCGAACAGAAATGCTCTTTGAACTAGCAGACCACAAAGGCAGGATGCAGAAGAAAGAGAAAAGATGCAGGCTTATTATGCTGCCATCCTCTTGGAATCTGAACTCCAGTGTGCAATTTAGCACGAAGCATCTGAAGGCCCATGTCTTGAGTGCAAAACAGTCAGTTGTGTTTTCACATGATTCATGGAGTTTCACAGTTCGACTGTGGGGGAAATTTTCAGTAACCTCAGCTATTAGGATGTTTGGGAGCACCCAGTGTCTGAGTAAAGCTTAAAGTCTCATATTTCAAAGAGCAGTGGCATATTAGAAATCAGTCAGTAGTAAGATTTGTGTGTTGAAAAATTGTTAGACGGCTATTTAATATGGGGTACAAAGAGTGTGGACTCTTTATATTTTTTTCAAGCAATATGTAATACATTTTAGATATATATTTAATAATGTTTTTTGTTATTGCAAACCTTCTTTTCACATTGAGCATGCTAGCATTTTAAGAAATGGCCAATGGGACATTAACACCTAGAATGAGATCAAACAAGCTTGCCGGGTTCATTTCAGTTTCAAAGCAGAATATACTGTGAGGTTAATTGAAATTAATTTAAATTAACCACCAGTTTATCAGAGTGATGGTGACTACAAATACTGTGGTTCCACACATTAGCAACTTGTCATATTTTCTTAGCTTAAAATTAAATCTTAAAATTGCTTTGAACAAGTTATAATTATTCCAGTAACAAGTAATTCCCAGTATAAAAAACATTACAGGCTACAGAAAGTGATTACCTTATTTGATTATGGCAGTTTTAGTGTACCCCTTATCTACAAAGTTCCTTTTGGAACTTTTTCTCTCTATCTCGCTTATCCTATAGTGCTTTTTACTTTTTATCCTTTCTTTTCTATTCCTTTGTCTTTTCTCCTGGCTAGCCAGGAACATTTTTTCTTTCTCAGCAGAATTGTACACTCTCCAGAGAAATTGATTTTGGATGCATCTGACATTGTGAAAATGCTGCGTGTATGTGTTGTTGGTTTTTTTCTTGGCAGTGGAGGCTTTTTTTTGCCAATGAGTTCTTTTCACGCTGTGTAAACATTCATTGAGCTCTGTGCTATTTTAAATGTCATGCCCATCCCGATATTGGTGGAGCCATAAAAGTTTTATCTTTGCCGACAGCTGTTCGATATGCCATCTGCTAGCAGTGATGAAAATTTAAGCAGCCTTACATGTTAAAACATTAATATCCAATCTTAAACCCAGTGTGTGTGGATTAGTCTGGATTCAAGTGAGTGCCCTGGTCACAATAGAATGAATGAGCAGTAGAGAATTGTGGTCTCTTTCTGATCTGGCCTTTTTGTTGTTACTCTCAACCAGAAAACATGATCAAATATACAGGCAGCCCAGACAGCCTTCGCTCCCGTGCACCCATGATCACACCTGACCTGGAAAGTGGAGTAAAGGTTTGGCATCTGGTAAAGAACCATGAGCATGGAGACCAGAAGGAAGGTGACCGTGGCAGCAAGATGGTGTCCGAGATCTACCTGACAAGATTACTGGCCACCAAGGTAAGCTTGATACCCAGCTATGAAATGCTAACGTGGTTAATGAGAAGTAAAAGCTGTAGGAGATTTGTGCATTGTTTACTACCCCCTGCGGTTCTCTTATGGTTAGCAAATTTGAGCGGTCTAACATCCAGATGAAATTATCATTATTGTTAATGATCATTACAAAAGCCTTTTCATGCTGACAAAATAGCAATACATTGGAGCAGAATAAATTGGAATGCTTTGCTTCAGGCAGTCTCAGTTGGAGAGGAATGTGGTTTCACTGCCATCGTTTATTTCAAATAGCAGTTTGCTTTCTACCAATTAGTAATTTCACTCATTCATGTCTTGAGTCAGCAGGGATGTGGAGCAGAAGTGAAAAACTGATGTGATGTGTACTAAACAACAATGTACTAACCAAATTGTACTTTTTTCCTCCACATTAAAGGGCAATACAGCTGCTTTATCGTTTTTTTTCTCTGTCTTACCATAGCCATGCAGTTCACACTTTTTCAAAGTACCTACGCTAAATATGGTAGTCACCACCCTCATCGTAGTGTTATGCAATTGAAAAATTCGCTGAGCTACATCTGTGGATTAGCAGTCATCGAGAACCAAACCGAATACCATGAAATCTTGGGATATCTGATAGAAGCAATGACAGTGATGCCTTGGGAAATCTATTTATAATTGGGATTCAGAGCTGCATTAGATTGAATGACCTTTTTATTCAGGAGATAGAGTAGCGTTATGAGAAACAGCCGGATTTAATTTGTGATTAGAAAACATTTCAGTGGTGCTGATTTCAGGATTGC
The DNA here is from genome assembly GCA_034779995.1 of Parotocinclus haroldoi. Taxonomy (NCBI): domain Eukaryota; kingdom Metazoa; phylum Chordata; class Actinopteri; order Siluriformes; family Loricariidae; genus Parotocinclus; species Parotocinclus haroldoi. The sequence goes on from JAUZST010000870.1 coordinate 15,810, forward strand.
TAGTGCATTTTTGTTGCCTTCTTGATGAGTAGCTTCAGGAGCATCTTTATTTTTTTATATCTATGATTGATCTAAGCACAGAATGAGAGCTATGAAGCATAAAGAGCTTTTGGCAGAATCTGTGACAATGCTATTCATATGTGAATACATGTGCGTGTGGCTCTGTCTTCAGTCTTGCTTTTGTTTTGTGTGCCAAAAAGCACCTATGAACAGTTTAAATGCATCCAACACATAAGCTGGTGTGAATGCCAGACAAATCACCAGTGATTGCCTGATCCCCTGCCCAGTGTGGGCCATGTGTCGTAATGTAGATGGATTTTTTTATGACAAGTTTTTGTGGAGCCAGTAACTTAATTGAAAATGATTGGTATGGCAGAAGTGTAATTGACTGTTTCCAGTTCATATCCCCAGTAAACACCTTCAATATTTAACAAATGCTGATTTCTATCATATTAGCTCCTTCAGTGTCACTCTAGCCAAAAAATTAAGCAGCTGTGGGAGGGTTTATTCACTCCTCTACTGTGGTCACTTACTCTTTCTCTTTTAACTCTCTGTATGTACCAACATTCTCTAATTTCACCTTTGACCACGCAGTCAAGCAATGCTGCTTTTCTGCGATTAAATACTCAAGCTTGAAATCACATTTAATACAGCTGTTAATGTCCGTTTTTGTTGCTGAGCAAGTAATGATCATGTCAGCTGTCAAACAGGATGATATCTCTCAAGACTCCTCACTGTCCAAATCTATATCCCCAGCCATCACACATGGAAAATGTAGGTACATCTTTATAACTGTCAGATATGTGAACTACAGTGAACAGTGACTGTCCCCATTTCACTGAAAATACCACATTGAAGCCAGAGGTAAAAGGAGAATGACCAGACTGCTTCAAGTTGATAGAAAGGCAACAGTAATTAAAATAACCACTCACTGTAACCAAGTTATGCAGGAGAGCATATTTAATGCACAACAGGTTGAACCTTGAATCAGATGGGCTTCAACAGCAGAAGACCACACCACGTGCCATTCCTGTCACCTAAGAACAGACAGCTGAGGCTTGTCCAGGAACACCAGAATTGTACAATGGAAGATTGGAAAAAAACATTGCCAGGTCTGATGAGTCTCAATATCTGATGCGACATTCAGGTGGTAGAGACTAACTTTGGCATAAACAGCATGGAAGCATCCATCCATCCTTATATGAATGGCTCAGACTGGTGTGGGGATATGTTGTCTTAATATCGCTTAAAAAATGTTTAAACACTACAACCTACCGGAGATTTCATCCATTTATGACCACGGTTTACCCATCGTCTACATGCCATGTCACAAAGCTCAGATCATCTCACTCTGGTTTTCGTGTACATAAGTTCACTGTATGGCCTTCACAGTCACCAGATCTCGATCTAATAGAACACCTTTGAGATGTGTTAGAACAGGGGATTTGCATCATGGATGTGCAGAAGACAAATCTGCAGCAAATGTGTGATGCTAGTATGTGAACATGACCAAAAACTTACATGCATACACACATGTCAGGAATCCACTATTTAATTCCCTTTTTATGGTAACAATGATACAGGTATAATATGATACAGTGATCACTTTGATCAGTATGCTTTGGTAATGTAGTTCTTCATACACATTCCATGCATATGTTCTTTTTTTATATACTACATGGTTACTATATAGGTGTAACAAAATTATATACTTATAAAACAACTTATTACAATAACAGTTTCAATGTTTATTACAGTAGTTAGTAGCCTTCACATTTCATAATAATGATGATAATAATAATAATGATGTTGCATATAGAATATTAATGTCATTTCATCTTCAAAATTGTTTACCTTCAAAAATGAAGGTAAATACCTTATAATACTATAATCGTATTAAGGTTTCTATTTTCACGTCCCGGTTCCCCACAAGCAGAATATAACTTTATTTTCTATGATTGTGTTGGTCTGCTTTGGAGTGTAGAGGCTGCTGCTTTCTGCTACTACATGTAAGCCAGGCTTTCTGATTTCATCTGTCATAGTTTCGCTATCTCTCCCTCTCAAGCTTGTTTGTCTAGTCTTGTCTGGCTGGTCTGTCTTCTCTTTTCCTCTATACTGTTTCTCACATTCCCATCAGTTCATGTAAATGGATTACAATCCCTCTACTTACAGTAGACCTAAATTCTGGCAACTTGAACTCAAATTATGGATCACCGATGTGGTGTTTGCTGTAATGCAGCTGTATGAAACAGCTTATTCAGATTCACCAACTGGTCCAGGAATTAATATAAATGAAAGGACAAAACAATTAATATAATTAGGTTTTAGGGCTGGTTAGCTATGTATACTGACAGGTAGCCAGTTCTGGGGAGTACATTATGCATTACTTAATGGAAAAAATAATCCCATTATATGTTAATCATAAATTGCTCTGATTGGCTGAAATGATTCAAAGCTTCAGGAAGTCTTGTTTCTCCCATCATTAATTTTGTGCACATGCAAAATTTAAATACACAGGTAATAGTAAATGCTGAAAAATATTAGTAACACAAGTAACCTTTATATTATCATTTAATGTAATGTGATTAAATAATTTTAACTATAATGTGTTACATTACCCAATAAAAAGTAAGTAGATTACTGTAATACTTTGCTTTAAATTACTTTACTGCAGGTAAAATATGGATGCAGCAGTTGAGCTACTGGGCTACTGTAAGGTTAAGGGTTCAAGCTGCCATGGTTGGGCATTTGAGCAAGGCCCCTACACCATACACTTGTACTTTATTAAAATAAGTTGTAATTTCTTCTTGATAAGGGCATCTGACAAATGTTCGTTTAGACTAATTGCACTGTCACTTAAACCTCTACCGTACTTACTTCATATCATAGGTGTGGGTACAACCCTAAAAATAGTCCCAGCACCCCTAAAGTGTGTTAAAAGCAGAACAAAATCATGGTCTCATTGGGTGCTCAGCACCCCTAAATCTAGGAATAAAGTTCTCCATAAATAGCTTTCTGGATCTAGCAATTCAAGTACATCTTTGTATGCAGGTTGATGAACAGATTGTATGAAATGTTGCATCTTGCATCTGATATTGAGGATTTACCTTAATAAATATGCCTTTGGCATATTTCCATCTAAGGTTGCCAAATACTGTGCATGGACATCATGCCAGTCACTACAGTTATGGTATGAAATGCCGAGTAGCTGTCCATAAACTACTCTTCGGTAATACATGAGAAACACTGATATCAGATTTAGTATATGACCTGAGTTAACACTTCTTCGGGTACTAATACCAATATGTACTGCAGTTTAAATACATTTGTCATGGCCATTACAAATAAATAACAAATTCATAAGGACATTAAAATATTTTACTACATTGTGTGCACATATTAGTTTTATGTTTGAATAAAGCATTCTTCAGTAATCCATCTAAATTACAGGTTTAAAGAAAGAAAAGTCTGTGTTTTAGCAGATAAGTCAGAGGAATGTCTTTCATGAAACAATTAGGGGTTTCAATGATTTAAATAAAGACTTAACTCTACCCCTACCAATGTCAGTGTTGGACATTTTTTATATGAGTTGTTCTAAAGTGGCAATGTTTAAATTATTAGATAACTAAATCATGATTTTACAAAAAGAAACCTTTCAAATTAATTTTACAAAATGTATTGCCTTATAAATTACATGCTCCTTACTCTCTGTCATTCGGATCTTTTTGTGATTTCAAAGGGCACGCTGCAGAAGTTTGTAGACGATCTGTTTGAGACCATATTCAGCACGGCGCATCGAGGAAGTGCCCTCCCTCTTGCCATTAAATACATGTTTGATTTCTTGGATGAGCAGGCTGACAAGCACAGCATCCACGACCCACACGTTCGGCACACATGGAAGAGCAACTGGTAAGAGCCATACAAACACGCATACAAACACAAGCACCAACGCACACACATGCACACACACACACACGCTACCATGGGTATATTGTCCATTCAATATCTTCATCAAATCAGCTGAGGCACAGATGATTCGAAAAATGCTCTGGCATCCGCACTGCTTTTAAAGCATCTGTCGGTATTGGCCATCGCTATGGTGAAAAGAGAGAAGTACATTGATAGCGTCTATCCCCTAATTAATTTGACACTGTAAATTACAATCCCTTCCCCTACCATGCATGCATGAGCAAACTAGAGATAGAGAAAGAAAGAAAAAAAGAATGAGTTGAATATTTAGAGTCCCTCTTTTACCTCTAACTTACCAGGTCCCCCATCATGCATCACTCAGCACTGCCTCAGAAGACCATCTTGACTATTGTAGATTGTAGAATTGATGTGTGGGCAGGGCAAAGGGAGGAGGATTAAGTCTATTTACTTAGTTTTATGGGCCTAATTCTTTCTTGTCTCCCCTTCATTGCCTTATTAGACCATTTACGAGCATCCTAAGTGGTTCTGCAGTGTGCCTAGATTAGACATTAATGGAATCAGTCTTGCAAAAGAAAAGTCGAAAGTCTAAATAGTCATTTTTATCACAAACACTCAGCAAGCATATCAGCCTAATGCATCATTGCTTTTTATCGTGCGTGGGAGTGTATTTTCTTCAAGACTAATTTTGCCAGGCTGTGTTTTTGCTGACACTTAATGTCTCTCACAGTGGGGGAAAAGCTCCATCTTAAGGTGCTACAAAATAACAGACTCAGCCTCTCCAGAGTGAAATGTGCCGCATTCTTATGAGCCATTAAAAATTGCAGCATTTTGACAGTGAATGCCCACTAGCTACTGTTTACCTAAAGTCCAATTATTAATAATAAATAGTAACAGTAAGATCTGGAGTTATGGATTAATAATTTGCATACTTGGACAGACTCATGGAGTCAATGTCCCACCATGATGCCTGTTGATATCATAATAGTATTAGTCTAACTGATAGCTTGTGGAAAAACAATGCTATTATTGTGAGCTAATGATGCATTGAATTTTTCTAACCACTTTTCACAGATGAGTAATCACTTAATGATAATTGAAATTTGAGAATGAAATACTTCAAGACTACATGGTGGGGTGCTTGAAACTTCTATAACTTACTCTAAAACTCTAGATTTCTAGTTGTTTGCTTGTTAGTGGATCATTTCAGACACTGGGTCTTGCCACAAGAGCCTGTTAAACCCTGCTGCCCTATACAAAGGCTCGCAAAGGCTAATTTTGGGTAGTGTATCTCTTGGTGAGAGCATTCCTTCACAATGCACATCACTAATTTGCATTAACAGATGTTATTTTTTGTCAGTGAGTGTATATCACAAATTATTTTTGTGGGACATGTCATGCTGTATTTATTTTGTTTGTTTATTTAGGGTATAGCAGCAAGCATATTATTTTCACTTTCACTCCTAGAGACTGCATTTTACAGGATAAAGGTTTTAGTTGAAGCATCAAAAGACACATTCCTCACGCTGTTGTATGTAATTTTAGTTTGCAATTATGATTGTGTAGTGGTTTTGTGTTAGAATTAATACTTTATTAAAAAGTCTCGTTACGTATATTATAGTCAAGTCCAGTCTTGTTACCTTTAACACCTTTTTTGTGTACCCAACAACACTGGCACTTTAGTGATATAAATAACTGTTATTTGATTCATTTATCGGTTTTGACACTTATCCTGTCATTTATTGAGCAAAAGTGAGTGAGTTCTATGTGGTGCACCAAACCTTAGCTCAGACTTGTTTTGTGAAAATGTTCAAACCTGGCAACACTAAAATGGTAAACAATGGTATGTACACCTATAGAAACACACCTAGTACACGTAGTATATATTGTCAGACAATCGTAAAGTGTTCACACCAATCCTAGACAGTGCTATTAACCATATGGATTAATGGCCACCTCCTTTTTCAAATGAATTAAAAGTATATCTGTGGCATATAATGGTCAAAGTGAACTGTGAATAACCTGCAACAACAGAAAAAAGAACAGCGAGCCAGTATAACCCAGTATAAAATACTACATAATATACTATAATTGCGGTATTGTATTATATTTCTGATATATGCATTTATTTAATTGTTTGGAATGTTTGGAAATACAAATAAGGTCATAATTTAAATGAAAATGAATAGTGTAGCTTTTTGTTACTTGTCTGTTTTTGCTTGTTTTGTTTTATTGAATCATGATTTATCTACACCCATGAGAAGTCACTATTCTTTACATCTGCATGAAATTATCTTTAACAGTATACTACGCAGTATTGTAATTGGCGCAGTACCCAGTTTCAAATTTGCCTTAATTCTCCCCGGAATCATTCATAATGTGGCAGCATTTGTTTCCAAGATCATTTGCATCCTTTTATTTTAAAATATTATAGTTGAGAGTATAATATGGAATTGCTTCTGCTTTGACAGCCCTCCCCATCCTTGCTATTTACTGCAGTGTCCTTTCTTATTAACCTCATTGCGTCCTCTATATATCGCTTGTGTTGCCTATGACAAAAACAGAGCTGCCTGCAAAATGAAAGCTTACACCAAAAACAGATAACACCACATATCCTCATGCACACTCGTATGCACACACGCACACACACGCACACACACACACACACACACACACACGCACACACACACATACACATACCTGGATCATTTCCACTGATTTTCGGACAAATAGACTTTGGAATAAAGGTAGCTTGTGTATATTTATTGCTTTAGACAGGCAAAAGGAGTAGGCCAGGCAGCAAATACAAACAGGCCATATAATTCAAGTCAGTAAAGTACCCTTGTCAGGCAAGAGAGTCTCAATTATGTTTCCCGTATTTACACTCAAGTTTTTTCATTTACCTCAGCATTAATGTTTAGAGAAGATATAATTCCAGCTTGTACATCTTATCTGTATCTGTATATAGAAAATGGAGTAGGGATTGGTGGAGAATATAAAAAGATGCAGAATATTAAATCCCATTTTTCATTCACTTACTCTAACTCAAAGACATACATCCTACCAAATCCTGCCTTAAACAACTTTTTGCAAGATAACAGGCCCTGTAGGCACGCCATCCAGCATAAGATTTATCTCATTTGATAAATCATAGAATCCAAATGATTTTCTTGCAAACAATTGATCTGCAGTAAAAACTGATTATGATAACAGCTAAATTGCAACAAACTGGAATTGTGCATCTATTCTAAATCAGTTTGGTCAGTTTACATTTGAATAAAAATAATCTATATTCTTCTACTTTTCATCAACTAGTGAATCCTATGAATGTGTGTGCCTTTTTAGATGCAATTTGCCTTTTTAAACCAATATTTTAGTATTTTAGTGTTTAGTGTTTTAAATTACATTGCATTTAGTAGGATTTAGATTGTCTGCAATAAACTTTATTCTATTAACACATTTTTTTCTTCTATTTTTTCCTAGCCTACCTCTGAGGTTTTGGGTAAATGTGATTAAGAATCCCCAGTTTGTGTTTGACATTCACAAGAGCAGCATTACAGATGCCTGTTTGTCAGTGGTGGCACAGACCTTCATGGACTCATGCTCTACATCCGAGCACCGCCTGGGCAAGGATTCACCTTCCAACAAGCTGTTGTATGCCAAGGACATTCCCAGCTACAAGAGCTGGGTGGAGAGGTGAGATGCGACCGTTTATGTTTCTGTGCTTGCCATTTATTTTCAGGTTATCTCACCAAAAAGAACTGATTTTTATATGCTAGAGAACTAAGTTAGGCAATCAAGAAATCATTTTAAAACAAAATGATAACAGACAAGTGAGAGTCCATGAATTTGGTGATATGCATCAGTGTGCGTCAACAGCATTTGCAGAGTTCCTAGAACATACATTCCTTGAATTACAAAATAGCAGCTTCATATTTAAACTGTATGTAATAAACTACAATATAGTATGTGGCAATATCTAACTGGTGTGGATTTGGCTATATCAGTTGACTGCATTAAAAAAATGTACATTCTTTCTCCATAGACAGAAGTGTAATGTAAGATGCCAAACTTTCTAATGCATCAGTCAGGTGACCACCTGAATAAAGATAAACAGTTTGAGCAGTTTATCCTGTTCCTACCAAGAGCTTTGTGTTAAGCAAGTGCAACTACTGTGCAGTGAAATTATTCAGGAGCAGCAACAGCTTAGCTGTGAAAACGCAGTTGATACATGGAATGGGTGGCCATGTCCAAGCAGCAGCATAAGGTCACAGTTCACAGTGCCAAATACTCACTCACTCTTCAACCTGGAGCAATGGAAAGAGAATGCCTTCTATAAAATAATTACTTAAGATAAACCTTCTCGCAGGAATGACTCAAGAGTCTCTTGACTCTGCCCATATGTATTTTCCAGCAGGACTGATGATCTACACAATGACATTCTAGAGAACTGTGTGCTTCCAAATTTGGTGGCACTTTAGGGAACGACATTTGCTGTTTCAGCAATTATACTGTTCCCATGTACAAAATAAAATCTTCTGAAGTGAACTAGAATACTGGAGTCAGACCTTATTTCTTAATCTTACCAATGCCTATGTGAGTGAAAACAAATCCCAAAGTCCCAGTCAGAGCTAAACATATATATAAATGCAATGCATTTATTTTTTATACTTTCAGTTATCATATATATCAACAACTTGCATCAGTGTGGGACTTAGCAGTAAATATGCAGCCATTTCTTTATTTTGTGCTTTCCTGTGAACTGAAATCTGGAACATCTTTCACATGCATAGAAAGCCTTCTAGCGATAGTTCCATCAGTGACTGATAAATTGAGTCTTTGATTGCTTTTGTATGCAGAGCAACTGCTTGCCACTGCCAAGCTGATATTGCCTCTGGTACAAATAACACAAGTAGAAATGTGTTGACTGAGAAAGGCAATCAGGTCAGCAACTGTTACCTCACATAAAAAAACTTTCATCCAGTCTGTCTTTTGGTCTGTCTGTCTTCAGAACCCAGGGAGGCAGAATGGCAATATATTTCACATATGCAGGAAAAAACTTTGATAAGCTCTAACACAATTTTTGTAGGAGGCAAGTGGCATACTGACAATAATGATATGAACCCTTATGGCATGTATTGAAAGTCTGCTTGTCAACATATGGAAACACTAGGCCTAAATTTGGGAAATACTGTATTAGGAAGACAATTCTATAATTCTGTAATTGACTAAAATATAATTTAAAGACTTGGATGACAGACATTTGAGTAAAGACTACCAATTTATTTAAGGATACTGTTAATAGGCTACATTATATCTATATGTCCACATTATGTTTACATAAGGATGTTGGTTAATAACTACCTTCATAGTTCTGAATATGTAACTTGCTGAAAATTAAACCTTTGCATTGAGCAGAATACTAATTTTACATTTAATTAAGTGTCTTCACTCCACAAATGCAAACGCGCAATATTTTGCAATAAAAGTAAGCTTGATCTAAAACAAAATCTAATTTTCAGAAAAACACGGTAGATAAACAGAACCCAATTAAAAAACCAAGACAACTGATTATTTCTTTATTAAGAAAAACAATTTCATATTACATACACTGCTCACAAAAATTAGGGGATATTTCATTAGGGGATATCATTTTGAAATATCCCCTAATTTTTGTGAACAGTATATATGTGAATGAGTAAACTATGTGAACATTTACTTTGGCTTGAAGTACTGTTAGACTGCTACAGGACACCTTAAACTGTTAAAGATGATGGGTCCATTGACAGAAACTGCTTGATTCAGGTCATTCCACAAAATTTCTGTTGGATTAAGGACTCTTGACTTGGCCATTTTAAAAAAGTAACCTCATTTTCATTTAATCATTCCTTAGCAGAACAATTTGTGTTTTAGGCCATTGTTTGGGCTGACTGCAAAACCAGTATTCTCTTCGTCTTCAGTTCACAATGTCCCATGTCCACTATGCCGGTTGATTTTGCTTTTATGATTCAGAATACAATGTATCTTTAATGATGGTAAACAGCCCTGGCCCAGATGCAGCAAAATAGGTCTGATGGGATCAAAATGATCTTTTAATAATGATCTTGAATTTCCTCCATTTGTACACAGAATCCAAACTCTTTATTTTATATATACTTGATACTGGATATTAGGAGAAAACACCCTACCAGTACAGTGAGAATTAACATGAACTTTGTTACAGATGTTGAGATAGTCAGTGTAAACAGTTGAAATAACTGTATACCAATCTCAATCATAATCAAAATGTAATTGTATTTAAAATGTTTTGGCTTGGTATCATTTCTTCGTGCCATTCTGTATTGTGGCCAATCTTTATGTAGGGAGTGCATGCAAGTATTATTCTTGTGTTGAACACTCTTTTGGACTTGACAGCTGGTACTCCCATGATGCACTGCAGCATACATCTGACACTCAAGGTGGTCACCAGGCTCTGCTGTGCCTTGAATTTGAAACATGCACACAACCGTTGTCCACAAGCTGGCATGGTGTGGGAATTAAAAATGTAAATGACCTACCTTAATTACAGAGATGACAGTCACACTGCAGCTGCTGCTGACAGTGACGGATTGCTTTGAGCCTCCTGATGCAGTGTGTGTGTGTGTGTGTGTGTGTGTGTGTGTGCGTGCGTGCCTGCATGCATGTGTTTTTACACACCGGCTTGAACTAAGCAGTTTAGTTATTCTTGGCGTCTTATAGGTTTTGCTGATGCCTGCAAAAACAGCATTTCAAGGACATAAGCTTATTAGCAGTCACCACCATTCACTCACACTGCAGCTGTACAGTCACTGCAACTAAATGTAATTTAGATTTCTTTCAGAAAGACAGCTGTCAGTCAAAAGACCTAAAGGACAATCAAAAGACACTAGCTGTTACCTCTAAAGTTCAGGCGATCCATTAAATGTGTGCGTGTGTCTGTTTTCACAGATATTACTCAGATATCAGTAAGATGCCGGCTATCAGCGACCAGGATATGAATGCCTACCTTGCTGAGCAATCCCGTATGCATATGAACGAGTTCAACACCATGAGCTCCCTCAGCGAGATCTACTCCTACGTGGGAAAATATGCAGAGGAGGTAAATCATATGCTGCAGACTTTAATAATTTATAGAACAATATTAATATTCAATGGTATTTTTTGAGATTAGAATGTTGAATGAGAAAGGTATGCCCTTAAGAAAGAGAAAAAGTTTTTATTAATCCTCACTATATTGATACCCAGTGGGGAAGACCTTTCAGAAGAGATGGGTACATTCAAGGGATCTCCCCTCCCCACTTCACACCTTTCCAACCTTCCACCTTAGAGTGGGATTATTCAGTACCACAAATAATTCAATGAAGAATAAAAAATACCAACATAGCCTAAATACCATGTATTTAGTCTTTAATAAGAAGAGTCCACAAGATGAAGACTTCTGTTTCAGAAAAGTAATAAACAAATAAAATTAAATTGGGACAAACTACAAAATTTAGATGATTCATACCGAATATTTATAAACAATTCAGTCTGGACATGTAGATATTCATTCATGTATATGATTAATTTATTTTCTCATTCACTCACAATGGGACACTTTAGACTAATGTCATTGGAATGTGGGAGGAAATGTTTCAGGAGCTGTGAGGCAACAGTGCTAAGCATCGGTGACCCACACATGAATATTGTTGGGAATATATATGCACCTTTTATTGATAAAAATATAAGAAAATTTGCCCCTAGTTTATTTTTTAGTATCTTTCCTCTTAAACCAGTGTAATACGTTGTTGTGTAACCACTGGACAGATATATGTTTTATGTTCCCCAACATTACAGGGCCATCCAAATCTCAGCATATTTGCACAACATAGGTGCCCTGACACATCCGCGATAATTAGGATTGGTTCTCATGTTTGCTGATGAGAATCACCTGCTCACTCAGGAACTTAAAGCCCTTCATGAGCAGTGTCTCTCGCTGCACCCTTCCATTGGTACTCTTTAGTAGCAGCCCAGTGCAAGGTGTTTCAGTATTGGTAGCACTTCAGTGTTAAGTATTTAGAGAAAGACGGTACTAGTTGCACAGTTCAAAAGGTCATGTAACTGTTCGTAGGGTCAGATTTTGGTGACTTGCTCTCCCTTGTTTACATTCTTCGAGCATTGCCCTATTGACGTCAGCTCCCTACGGCACTGCGACCTGTTCTTCGACCTAGTCTGTCACTCTCTGGTAACTACTAGGTTTTTTGAGAGTTACTATGAGCGTATATTTTTGCTGCCTTTTGCTGCATTTAAAATGTTTATTCACAAAATGACTACTGATTATTTAGCGTTTTCACTTTTATTTCTCTCGTTCACCACGCTGTCATGTCGGCCATTCCTTCCTGGCTCATCAAAACCGCGGCTTTTACTTTTGGAATCTGGGTTCTATCCCCACTGCTGATTGCACTCTTATATTTGTACTCCCTCACACACTTTACGCCCATATATACATTTATTTCTCTATACACATATTGCTAGGTATATCTGCATATGCATCTACATGTATATATGTAATTAGTTATTTTGTGTGAAGTGTCATATTTCACTACACCACAACCCTGCTTTCTGCTCTTGGATCCTTGTTCATGTACACAAACCCTAACAGAAGGGTGGACCCAGTGGGAAGAATTCCCCAAAGCCTACTCCTCAGACAGGCCCTCAAACGCCAAGGAATAGCTATTGGACATCAAGAACAACTGCTGCTTGACATCATGCAGCAGCTGTCAGCACTCGGGGAGGCTTTAAAGGGAATGTGATTGGTCCAGTCAGACATCCATGTGCCTGACAGGCCATAGGACACCCCTGCAGCGGTTGGGTTCTCCAGCGCACCGTTTTGGAGTCTCTACCTAAGAGTCCCCTATAGGGTTAGTTTAGGTGTGGGAGGGGAATCATGCTGCAGAGGATCCATATTCTAGTCTTCGAACAGCAGCACTCTAAGTTCCCCAGTAAGCATTCACAGGTGGTTTCACATGGTCTACCTGCTTATAGGCCGTTCCCTATCCTGGGCAACAGATCTAGGGAGACTAATGCCCCCAAATGCACCAACGAAGAGGCTTTTGCTAAGGTACTTAAAGCTACATTTTTTCACCCATGAGGATGGCAGTATTCAAGTACCTACCCGCAACTTGCCCTCCACACCTTGCCTGGGCCATTGCAACCGAGTCTATGCAGCTTGGGGGAACTGAGGTTGCACCCTTTCATAGGCTGCCCTCCAAATCTTCACAAAGAGGTCAGGGGAACAAAACAGCCAGGTGCTGTCAGGGAAGCCCATAGACCCAGGCCCATATAGTCTCTCCCCTTCTGATCTGTTTCTCCCCGGCTCAATCAGTGTGGGAGGGATTCCATCTTGTTTACCACCACATTCTCTGGTAACTGCTAGTTCTTTTGAGTTACTATTAGCGATTGTTCGTTTATTTCGTATACCTGTTCGCTGCATTTAAAACACTGTGTATTTCTCAGCATCTCCCCTTTTTTCGCACGAGCCCAGCGTGCCAATATTACACCAACCCTGAGATTCATGTAACGTTTTCAGGGTCGATTCTGACTTACGTATCCACTCTGCTGATTTAGCGGTTCTACATATGCCAAAGTACAGACATTCTACCACGTCGGCTTCATTAGTGGCATTTTGTTCACTGATCATGTCAGGCTAGTTATATGTTTCATTTTGAAATATCCCCTCATTTTTGTGAGTGCTATATTTAATTAGTTGTGTCATTTTTCACTACTCTACAGCCCTGCTTCCTGCTACACTTCGGTCCAACCCCCTGTTCACATACAAGAACAATAACCCTGTCTCTAAATTGTCTCTAAAGACCTTACAAAAAGTCCTATTAGATTTTAGGTTTAAATTAAACATATGTGTTTTATAAAATATGGATAAGTAATTTGAGAACATTTTCATTTCGGACATTTTCATTTCATGTTAATTACTGGCATTTAATTTTGCTTCCTTTTTTGTGGATGGTTCAACTTATAATGGAGAAAATAAGTAGTTATACTAATAAGTAAGTATACTCAACAGCTAAATGATTACAGTACATTTATGAAATACAAGTGCATTCAGCCACTTACAACACTTGCAATCAGAGATAGTCAACCCCCTCATCTTAAAAGGTATTATAGCGATATGGATAAATCTGAATGAATGTATGCAACAAAAAATCTCAGTAAAGACATATTTATTGTTGTAGAGAAACAATTTTGATAGCATAAGCGGACATAATTATGTGTTAAACCATGTATTTCTCTTGACAAATGTCATTGTGCACTATTATTTAACCCCCAACCTCACTACGTAGTGGAGCATCCTTTTTGCGTTGATAACCTCTAATTAGCAATTGCTGTGCTGACCAGCATCTGACACCTTGCTTAAGGTTTCTTTGCAAATTGTTATCATGAAAAAGCTTCCAGCTCATTGGTGTTTGATGGCTTCAGTCCTGCAGCTGCTTTCTTTAAATTCCACTAAATATTTTCTACAGGATTTCCACTCCAGAACATTCCAGGACTGATTCTTTAACCAAGTTTTGTTTGGTTTAAAAGTATTTGGGTATCTTTGTCTTGCCAGAGATCAGCAAGATCCAATTATCACCAAGATTCAGGTTCACCACAGGTTCACATCATTCCTCCTCCATTAAAGTGGCTTGATATTTATCTGAATCCATTATGTCACTAACACCGTCAATCGGAGAAGAGTAGAGTTCACATGTCTTCCCTATGTCTGCATGGGTTTACTCTGGGTGATCTGCTTTCCTCCCATGTTTTAAAGACATGAATTAGGTTGTATGGTTACTGTAAATTGACCAATGGCTAGTGCATTGAACCTTGTGCTTGTCAGGTCTATAGCCATTGGTGTTGATACAATGTTAAATAAAACTAATGAACAAATAAACCATAGAACTGTATCGCAGACCTCTGGATGCTTATGCATATTCCTTCTGGGATTATACAACACCTCAACATGTCTTATGTTTCCTGGTCAAGAGTGACATGCATCATTAATGATAATGCATGATGAATGACCTTTCCAAATATTCAACTTTTGTGCTCAACATTTAATTTATGCTTATCTATATATTTAGATTTAAATACCAGAAGGCTGTTGTTTTACAGACAATTAATTAAAACTATCGAATACATATTATTTCTAATATATAATATATATATTTTTAAATATATTCAAATATTATATTTAGTCCAGCTAGGGAAAAAAACTATTTTTGGTTAAATTAAATATCTCAGGCTTTTTGTTGAATTTTTTTTTTTTTTGCTTGAGGAACCATTTCCTTGAAGAGTAGTCAAGCTGTATTTAATTTTTGGCCTGTATTTGTGCTGCAAGCTGTGTATACAACCTTTATAATATTTGCACAGCCAAGTTCCTAGTGATTATCTGGCTAGAACAGTCTTCATTTTCTATCTTCCAGCTGGACTTAAATGAACACTGTAGGTGATGATGTAGTACTCTGTGTGATTATATCACTGGGGAGGTGTTTTGGCTGTGTGCTTGAAAAGGCATTGTCGCAGGCCTTTGTCTTTTATTGTCTTGTAGGATGCTTGTCGTTTGAGAACACAACACACCGAATGTGTCAGTTAAAAGTGATTGAGAAAACTGGGTGACTGACTCGGATTTCTTCTTCCAGATTGTGTGCGCACTGGAGGAAGACGATGGAGCCAGAAAACAGAGACTGGCCTTCAAGCTGGAACAGGTGATCACCTTCATGAGCCTTGAGAGCTGAGGGCGGTGCTTCCCAGAGCACACTGGGAGATCCGTCAGAAACCGAGCCGTGCCTGAGCACCTCTACATCGATCACAGCTCTTCAGTTCTGCTACTGACTTCCTTCATCTTCCCAAAACTGATCAAGAATCCACATCACATTAGTTCTGCTTCCTAGAAGAATAGACAAGGGCCAAGAAGGTGAAGACTGCTACGTAAACCATGATGCAACAGGGAGGGGGTGAGCCTCTGGCTTTGCTGTCTATAGGGGAACTGGTTACCTGCAAACTCGGCCTCACTGGCATCCTCTCTCCTTTCCCTAAAAAATATATGTTGCCTTTAAAATATAGCTGTTAAGCAAAGTGTTTCTGACCACAGTGGTGGGTGTGGATTTGTTCTGACTTTAATGACAGCATGACTATAGCATTCTGTCAACAGTAGTAGCGAAACACACTGCTGGCACTGCAGGATTAGCAGATCAAATGGGTCATGGAGAATAACTTGAAAGACACAAAGATTGTGATGAGTTTACAACTTCCAAATGTTCCACATATCTGAGTGCACTAAAACAAGACTCTCACTGGAAAATCACTAGAAAAAAATGTATGTTTAAACCAATAAGGTGCATACACTTCATAACGCGTGGGAAAAAAAAAAAAATGGTACTGTCCCCTCCTGTCCCATCCAGGATGCTATATGTCTGTGAAACTTGTAGTACTACTTTGTGGCATACTCCTGAAAGCATTTGCTGGCTTTAGCACATTATTGAACTATGGGTGAAATGGAAACAAATGGATGTAAGCACACACACACACCTCAGTCTGCATGAGCAGAGACTATCCTTTCTTTAGGCTTTCTGGGTAATGCAGAGGATCATTCTGCTCTTAATTAAAAAAAGCACATATTCTGTAGCTGCCTCAGAGTCATACAGTAGACTAGTCACATATGGGGGATTGGATTATTGCTCTTAAAAGATAGAAGAGAATGCAGTTATACACTGCCACAGAGTTTTTAGTTCCTAGTTCCACAAAACATTATGGACGACTGGAAAGAGACACAAAAAAGGTCAGCCGAAAACCAAAGGAGATTCCTTACTGAATTCAAGTGATTACTACTGAAATGAAAAAAGGCACCATTTTGGTATTACCTGGCAGTAAACAGGGCATACAACCAAAGGTCAATATGTCATCTGCCATTTGTTCATCAGAAGACACCCTTGTTGGGAAGACTTTCTTTGCACACAAAGGAGATGGAATGAGGAAGCCCTGAGCGTAATAACTTCTGTATAAGTGTGCGCTCTTTTGGCAATGTTCTCCTGCTGTTCTCATGGCTTAGCTGTTCCTGAGGTCCTCGTTGTGGTTGCTGTCTTCATATAAAGGAGTTTTTAGATAGCAATTGCAGCTGTGACAGAGACTTGGAAACACTGGATGTAACTTTGATAAAAGGACAGACACCACTGGACCATCCTTCTGTCCTTTAGTCTTATCTATGACCTTTGTTTTGCCTTGACAAAGTGCTCCATTTGGGGGATTTGAATGTGTGAAGACCCAGCCTTGGTCCCCCTTGGGCACTTTTGTTTTTTTGGCTTTTTAAGCGCATGTACTTCAATTTAAGCTCCATGAAATAAAAAATAAAAAAAATGAACAATGGACCTCGAGAAAAATAAGCCTTGCTTAATGATGATGTGGATGTGTTCTTTTCTTTCTTTTGCTTGAAAGAACGAAAAGGAAAAAACGATTTGCCATCTAAAGCTGTTATTTTTGTTAAGGTGGAACCTTTATCCCACTCACCCGGTCACCCTCATGTTTTGTGAATGTGTTAATTAATAATAGGATAAAATGAAATCGATACCTTAATCAAATATAGTATATACCCTTGCATGTTGACCTGTTTGGATGTTATGAAATGGAACTGCCTTGCAATCAAAGCTATTTATCTAATACTACTAGAATTTCTAAATAAAAACTGTTCTCTTAGATTATCATGGATAGATAATACATCACCCATCACAATGTCGCAGCCCCTCAGGTAGTTTATCTTTGATTGAGTTGTCAAGTTAGCGTTCTTGTTCAGATTGAACAACTGCACAATACCTGTTACTATAGCAGTACGACACCACGTAAAAAATGCAACCAGAAGCTAAAATGCACATCATATGTGTTCTATGTTTTTATACCCCATGCCACCTGTCAGTTTCTTGTTGAGGTCTGTTTACTGACCTTTAGTTTTTGTGTCAATTTGTTATAGCCATTTCTTTGTGGGATTTATGATTAACATAAAGCACCACACAAATGTAAATACTTTAGGTTTTTAAATTTGCCTAGAAATCTAGTGAAATTAGGTTTCATATGTTTATATTTATCTATTTTTTTCTGTTTACCTGTTCACAGATGTGACTGTTTCTTAGCTTGAGTGCCCTGTTGGGTCACATGAAAACACATGAGGTATCATGAGATGGATTTCTGACCTAGGTTCACTGTTCATGTGACATTGTGACAAACATAAGAAACACCTGCCATTTCTGACACACTGTAATTTGAAAAGCTTAAAAGCTGTAAAAGACGTGCAAATAAGTAAAACGATTTTTCAATTGACTGTGGTGCTCAAATCTGCAGATGGTGATTCAGACGATTGCAACCAGGCTTTAACTGCCCATAACAGTATTTGTTCAAAGAAATGATAGGTAGAATCCAGTTTAGTAAAGTAAGTGTTTCTGACTGCCTCCGTGATACACTTGTGTTTTGTTTTATTCATCTTCCATGGACTGCCATGCTGTTCAGCAATCTGATCCCCTGTCTGTAACTGACCTGATAAAGTTTCCACCTTTAACATTTTGTAAGAACTAAAAATGTCCTTCTAGCTCAGTGTTATAGCAGGTGTTTCAGAGACTTGTTAGAAAAGACTTTTACCATTTCCAGATCTGATTAGAGATAAATAAATTATCCTAATAGGTGGAGTAGTGAGACGGGTGGAAATGCAAGCTTCTCTAACTTTGTTATAATTAATTCTATACCTGTGTATGTAAATATAATGCATTCCTATTTTGCAGTCATGGACAAAATACTATTTGTAAAATAGAATAAACTTTATTATGAAAATGTGCCTTGTGTCTGAGGTTGATTTTTACTAAGAGGTAGTAAAACTAAATTAACAGTTATTGTTGTTTCCTTACCACCTTTCTGGCATTGCATCGAGAATTGTGTTTTGTGTTTGTTTGTTTGTTTGATGGTTTAGCTATTATGTTTTGTTCATAGCGTATGGTGCTATTACACTACATCTACACAAGACTATGCTCAAGTGTCTTATCTATGTAATTCTTAAAATATCACAAAAACCACATAAACATGGAGTTGTTTATTGCTGTTGTTTGATGATAAGGTCTGGCTAGTAGACAGGGTTCCAATTCATTGCTTGTTTATTGAATTGAGTTGGTTGGTTTGGTGCTGACATTGCCTACAGTAGCAGTTCAGAACTTTGGATGCGAAAAGTCTAAACATGAGGAAAACATGGGCAAAACATCATAGATGGCCTGGACAATAACTGCAAAATATTCAGATGTTTTAACTCACTAAATTATAAAAATAATTCACTGAATTGACTAAAATACTGTTGTCACAAGCATGCTTCACTTTACATTAGATTATGTTGATAGTAAGAGGTAATTAATAAATTCTGTAGTGAATTTTGCATGACATCACTGACAAACCGATATAACTACAAAAATTCTAATATTTAGTTTTAACGATTTACTAGAAGAATACTGTGTTAAAGGGATTCCAGTAAATTCATGTGTAAGACCACTTTTATTTAGAGATATACATGTTTTTTGTGTTTAGGCTGCATCTTGAGTTGTTTGTTTGCTTAGTTTGTTTCTGCTTATATGATAAAAAACAACCAGGTTGCAGTTTCTAGACTTGATCATCTTACAGTCATTGAGCTTAGTGATGTGCATTACCCACTGATTTTCCATTAAAGCTTGGCGAAACAATAAATGGACATATAGATTTTTAAGCCCGAGTAAATAAAGGACATTAATTATGTGCAACAGTATGTCTGCACACAAGGTTATACAGCTTGTGCAAAGATGAACATGAGATAAAGTACATGTATGTGTCTATTAATTACCATCCAATCAATGATCATTCATTTCATTGACCAATGTCTTTTGTAGATTGTAATAGCAAAAAAAATCTGCCTTTCAACTCATGTTAATGGCTGTACATTGCAGCCATTAACAGCCAATCAATGCAGTCACCTCATCAGCCGCGCTGCGGCTTCAGAACAGATTTTAAGAACAGAAGTGTGTAGTTTGTGTGTGTGTGTAATTACCGTATTAGACCTGTGCAAGTTACTTGTGTCTGTGTATCTGATTTGCTGCTGCTTATTTGTAACAGTATGTACATGGTGCTCATACGTGTATGTGTCTGGTCTGTTGTAGTAGTGTTTTGTCTGTTCCCCACTACCTGTATATTCTATCTTATATACAACCATATAAACTGTTTCATCTGTCTGATCTTCTGTGTGCACGGCGCGGTGGTGCAGTGGTTAGCATTGCCGCCTCACAGCCCTGAGTTCCCTGGTTCGATCCCAAGTCTGCATGTCCTCTCTCAGTGGGTTTTCTCGAGGAAACTCCAAATGCTTGTTAGGCTAATTGGTGTTTCCAAATTTTCCTTAATGAGTGTGTGTGCCCTACAATGGATTGGCATCCCATCTAGGGTTGTTCCTGTGCCACCAGCTAGGCACCGACTCTTCCCTGACCCTGACTAGAATTACGCAGACAATGAATGCTCTTCTGTGCTGTTTGTAATATTGTCTATCAACGTCTATCAACAATATCAGGTCCATCATAGCATCGTGTTATTGCGTTCCCCTAAACAGAGTCGTAACAATACATTATAATACAAAACAATACAGTATTTTCTAATATTATTGTTATTTTCCTTCATTTACAAAGGTTTTAGCATGTATACCGTACCAGTTTTAGTGCATAGCATAAAAAGACTGTATGATACTGGTAATACATTTGACTTCATAATGGAGAAATGGTTTGTCAAGAGATATATATAGAGTGTTTGGTCAGTGCCTAGCTGGCAGCACAGGGCACAAGGCATGAACAATACTAGATGCAATTAAATTGTAGAGAATACACTAACACATGAAGTACACTTGGAAAACCCCAGTTAACTTAACACACATTTTTGGAATGTGTGAGGAAACCAGATTACCTGAAGAAACTCCACATAGACACAGGGAGAACATGCAAACTCCACACAGGCAATGCTCAGAGTAAGGATCAAACCAGGGATCACAAATCTGTGAGTGCTAACCGCTGCACCACCATTTTAATTCAGTGCACAGTGACCACTCAGTGTTTAAAAACTCCAGCAGCACCGTTGTGTCTGATCCAATCGTTCCAGCACTAACACACCACCACATCAGTGCCAGTGCAGTGCTGATCCACCACATAAATAGAATCTAATGTGTTTGTAATGTGGGAATCCTGACCATTAGAGAGCATAGTAAAGGATACAAACAATGTATGTAGAGATGGACTGTAAATGCAGTCTTGTAATTACAGCCTGCAGTTCTACAAAGTGCTTTGGTATGGTAAGTGAAACTGATTGCCGCATTGGCTTGGTTGACTTGGTTCCTGGCTCAGCTAGCATACAGGGGAGGGTACTGGTTGCCAATAATCTAATTACCTCTTTGCAAGGGCGAAAACTGAGCGTAAAAAATCTTCAACCTGAATTAGTTTTACATTTAGGTGTCTGTAAGGTTTATGTCTGAGTCTGGTTGCCAGGAGAAGATCCACTCAAATCATATGGTGTTTTGAAAAAGCACTGGTATGTAAATTATTGCAGATGTGGTCTGATTAGACGCGACACTGGGTCTTGCCACAAGAGGGTGTACAAGTGCTATTCCCTACTGCGCTATAAAACGCACTCAGAGGATAGTGTACCTCTTGGTAGATTTTGGTAGATTTGCCAGACATGCCCTTATGACACATTTGCATACACATAAAGCTGGGCCTGCAGATCCAACACACACATAAATTGCCAAAGCTGGCACCCCAGCCGGTCCCATAAATGTTCAGTAGGCAATAAATCAAGAAGTGTTGCAATCTACCGGAGACATTCCTGGGAAGCCCTTGCTAGGATTACACAGACAATAAATGAATGCTCTTCTGTGTTGTTTGTAATATTGTGTGGGCAAGCATTATCCTGCTGAAAAATGCCAGATATTTAGCATATATAGCTGAGCTGTTAGGGTCTCTCGTATCACTACTATGCGACCATCAGTTGGAACAGTGCATCAATCCACAGCAAAGGCAAGATTGAAGCGCTCACCATGAGACCTCAAAACTTAAACCCAACCAGCACATCCCAAACAGAACCTGGATTCACCTCTAAAGCAGTTTAGGTTTCTTGTTCATGACACTACTGCAAACAGAGTTGACAGTGGTTAGCTGTCAATAGTAGGACACGTAATGGCTGCCGTGACTACAAATTTCCTTCTGCTCAGCACTGGGAAATGGAAATTTCATCAAAGTAGAAATGTTAACAGGGCATTATGTCTTCAAATGCATCATAATAGCATGTGTAGCAGTCAACAATCTCCCACTCCCAAAGTACATTACCAAAAATAACCTCTGAGAGCTGTTTTATAGGCTATGTATTATCAGTATCTTATCAAACACAACTTATTTACATAACGGCATGTCCAGTTTTGCAGCAATCCTACATTTATATCTCTATTTGTGCTTTATATTTTATTCTGTTTCTGTTTTTTCATTACTTGAACCGAGTTCTGTTTCACATCCTGTTTTGTCCTCTTCCAGGGTCGATGTTCAATTGGCTAGTTCATTGGTTCTCAGACTGTAGTACACATACCCCTGGTGGTACATGAAGGAGTAAGAGATGGTACGGCAGATTTCCTTGAAAATAGTACTCGGGGATTATTTAACAAGTAAGGAATTATTTAATTATAAAAAACATCAAAAGATCCATATGTAAAATACATTTGTTTTAGACTTTTCTGTTCATTTTAATAAAATCCATTTGTGTTTTGTGTTTAAAAAATACCACAACATTACATCTACATCATGCTAATTGCTTCAGTAAAAACTGACATTATATTTTATGAAAAGGGAAAGGAGGAAGACACAACACGTAAGAACAGAAGGTAAAGAGATTGCATGTCACTTATTTACATTTGTTTTTCTTTCTGTAGATAGTTTTATCACAGTTTTCCACAGGTGAGCGATATCTCCTCTGTTTGCTCAATTAATCCACAGATGTGTTCTTTTGGACATTAATTACAGAATTTCTGTAATTTCTCGCGTCCTGCTATCTCACACCACTGATTCCTACTTCATCAGACTGCTGCTTCAATTTATGATATGCTTTGTCAATCACAATGTGATCTATCAACGTATCACATATTGAATTTTTAATCAACACCAATGTCAAACTGTACTTACTGTGATTCCTGACTCAAAAACTCTACAAATATCCATTCTTTCATGAAAACAACAACAGCTTTATTCATCCATGATGCCGATGTAATATACTCACATCCGAACATCCTATTATTAGTAAGACTTTCTTCTACTGATATGTCAAAATTTGATTGACTGGGCAGAAGCCATGTAATATAAGATAAGTTAAGATAAGATTAGTTTATTGTCATTTCAGAGTACAATTAAATTGTGCAGCAATAATTACAGTGCAAATAACAGGACATTACCATTTAACAGTGCATCAAAACAACTTTAAGAATAAAATAAGAAGATTCGGATGTTAACATAAGGTGCAAGTTAAAGCTGAATGTCCCTTTGCAACTTCAATGTATACTCAATGTACAAAACTTTCCTTAAGGAGCCAACATGATGGCACAAGGGATGAGCACAGTCACCTCACAGCTCCAGAGATCCTTGGTTCAATCCCAACATCAGACTTCGTCTGTGTGGAGTTTGCCCCCCACATGTATGCATGGTTTACTCTGGGTGCTCCAGTTTCCTCCCACATTGGAAACACGGTTGACTGGTTGCACTAAATTGGTGCAATGTGAAAGTGTGTGACTAGCATTAATGTAACCTTATTCCTGTCATGAACAGGCAGTGCTGATGCAATGTTATAAACGTATACTGCTCACAAAAGTTAGGGGATATTTTAAAATGAAATTTTGTAAGCAGTGTATATAAACTTTTCTTAAAGCTTAATGTACTTTACATTAAAGTTTTAAGAAGTGAAAATGCTACAAATCAATTCCCTGCATGCAACATAATGAGACACAGACAGAACAACTAAAGAACAACAACAAAGACCAGCATATGTTGTTTTGGATGCTGGTGTCTGGTTAATGAGCAAAACCATAGGAATTCCATTTTCCATATTGATTTATGCTGGTTAGTGCTGGTATGGTGCTTGTGTAGCTGGTGAACTTGTAATGCCTTGTTGTTTGTGATGAGGCAACATGCCGGTTTAACAGCATATACTGTTTTTGTCTGGTTTTTTTTTTCATTTGTCAAGGAAGAGAGAAGAGAGAGTGCTCTATTTTAATGTATTCCTGCTGTGTTCATGTGTTCCACAAAACTCACCTTCACACCCTCCCACAGACCATTTATCATTTCTATTTTCTCCTCGCAATTAGATAGGATGCTGCTGGTGTCCTATTACTTGTTTACCATGTCGTTTATCCACTACTTATCCTGGTCAGGGTCACTGGGGATCTGAAGTCTAACCCGGAATTCACTTAGCATAGGCAGAGGTGAAGTTCACATGTCCGGTTTTGTAAATGCACCATCCAAACTTCATGTTGCAAACCCCATTTGAAACCAGCCCCTCAGCAACTGCCACTGAGCATTTGGCCCTTTGACTTTTAAACTGGCTCTTTTAGCTTTTATATTAAAACTGAGGTAACTAACGTGTGGCTGCTGTGGGAAAATAAATAAATAAATACTCAGAGTTTATTATACTAGATGGTAAGGTGTCACCCTCTGGTGGACAAGAGTGGAAACAAAACCTTAAAAGTTGTTTCTTCATTTTTTAATAAACTCATTAGAAACTGTATTTCCGTTATGGAGCTTAAACTCTGGAGTCTGCGCTGTTTAAGACTGAAGTTCCACCCAAACACTTATATAACTGCAATATTTTATAATTAAAATAATTAATATAAGCCAGAAAACTTAAAGGGTCTACTTTTCAACTGTATACAGGTTGTATACACGAAATACTTTTTTAGATTCTTGTGAGAGAAGCATAATCAACAAGACTACACTTTTAGAGTGACACACTCTAGAGAACAAAGTTATAGTTATAGAGGCACGCAATAATATAATATAATTGCTGTAGTCAGTAACAGTTGTGTTTTAGATCAAGTAGAGGAAACATATGGAATCACTAAATTGTGAGGAGCATATTAAGGAATCGTGAAAAAAAACACTGCACGATTAGATTAGTACTTTGTTGCACCACTTTTGGCTTTTATCACAAATTGAATTGTCGAGGCATGGACTTGTTGGCAGTTGTGCAGGTTGGAGTCTTGTCACTGACCATTTCTTCCATTTCCAACAGAGAATTTAAACTAGATTGAGATCAGTACTATTTGCAGGCTATGCCATTAACATTATATGTCTTTCAGGATATTTTTCCCCAAAGTCAAGAATCCAAAATATCTATATAAGGGTTGGCATTTATTGAAGATGCAATGAATGTCAACTCCCCCATGTCTTTACCTGACATACAGCCCCATATCATCAATGACTGAAAATTTTCACAGTCTTTATAGACTTTATAGTCTTTATAAATCTTTATAAACTGGACCGGCACCAAACAAACATTCCAGCATCATCACCTTGCCCCATGCAGATTCGCCATTCATCACTGAAGATTACTTTTATCCAGTCATCCACCATCCATGATTGCTTTACTATAGCTTTATTTAACATTATTGCTTTACATTGACTCCCGTTTCTGACAACTTGTTTCTTTGCATTTTCTGTTTTCAACACATATTGCTTTAAGTTGATGTTTTCCTTGGTCTACCTGTATGCTTCCCTTTAACAACCTTCCCATTTTGTTTGTACTTGGTCCAGATAGCCACACAACTGACTGGGAACAACCAACATTCCATGATGATTTACCTTCTTAAAAAAGTTTTATAATTCTGTACTTTGTTTCTATTGAAATCTATCATGTTGGAGCCATGATCCATGCAAATCCACTTGACTGTGCAAGATCTCTCCAAGGTGTGAGCACTCTTTAGATGACAACTAATTAGCAGATTTAATCTGATACAGGTGTTCCTTTTAGAACTGCAAATAGCAGATTGATTCCAATGTAATGCCAAAAGGTTGGAATTTAAAAAACGATCAGCTGTCTATATTATCTAATAGCTCAGATAATTTTGGATTAATAGCAAATAGAGAGGTAAGTTAAAAAAGGCTGAAAACACAACATACTGGTGCTCTTCTGTGTTGTTTGTAATATTGTCTATCAACGTCTATCAACAATATCAGGTCCATCATAACATCGTGTTATTGCGTTCCCCTAAACAAGGTTGTAACAATACATTATAATACGAAACAATACAGTATTTTCTAATATTATTGTTATTTTCCTTCATTTACAAAGGTTTTAGCATGTATACCGTACCAGTTTTAGTGCATAGCATAAAAAGACTGTATGATACTGGTAATACATTTGACTTCATAATGGAGAAATGGTTTGTCAAGAGATATATATAGAGTGTTTGGTCAGTGCCTAGCTGGCAGCACAGGGCACAAGGCATGAACAATACTAGATGCAATTAAATTGTAGAGAATACACTAACACATGAAGTACACTTGGAAAACCCCAGTTAACTTAACACACATTTTTGGAATGTGTGAGGAAACCAGATTACCTGAAGAAACTCCACATAGACACAGGGAGAACATGCAAACTCCACACAGGCAATGCTCAGAGTAAGGATCAAACCAGGGATCACAAATCTGTGAGTGCTAACCGCTGCACCACCATTTTAATTCAGTGCACAGTGACCACTCAGTGTTTAAAAACTCCAGCAGCACCGTTGTGTCTGATCCAATCGTTCCAGCACTAACACACCACCACATCAGTGCCAGTGCAGTGCTGATCCACCACATAAATAGAATCTAATGTGTTTGTAATGTGGGAATCCTGACCATTAGAGAGCATAGTAAAGGATACAAACAATGTATGTAGAGATGGACTGTAAATGCAGTCTTGTAATTACAGCCTGCAGTTCTACAAAGTGCTTTGGTATGGTAAGTGAAACTGATTGCCGCATTGGCTTGGTTGACTTGGTTCCTGGCTCAGCTAGCATACAGGGGAGGGTACTGGTTGCCAATAATCTAATTACCTCTTTGCAATGGCGAAGACGGAGAGCAAAAAATCTTCAACCTGAATTAGTTTCACATTCAGGTGTCTGTAAGGTTTATGTCTGTGTTCAGCAGTTTTTAAAAGTGGGCTAAATGGTAGTAAGCAGTACTAAATATTGCTCAGTTAATGCAGCTATGTAATATGTATTTTAATAATATATTTTATATCAAAACTCTTTAATTATTTTGTTACCTATACTTAATATTTGTTATATGTTTGGTAATAATGTTGCTGTGTTTTAGTAATCTTTTGTAAGAGGACAAGGTGCTCGGATGATTGTCATTGTATAAGGAATCATATTACTTCATTTTATTTACATGAGTACTCATACTTAAATTATGCAACTATTGGCACTGGTTGGGTGTTAGTAGCTTGAGGAGCAGTCATATTGGATGTTATGTGGAGGACCGGTGAGGTTTGATGGGAGCTGGTAGGTGGAGATGCAGATACATAGCATACACATGGGTGATCCAGATGAAGACAGACTGAATGATGCCAAGAAGGGAACATCTGAATATGACAGATTGTTCCTTTGCAAACCTTACATGAACACCAATCAGAATGCCTGCATGGTTATTCTATCATCTACACAGGAGACTTGCTGTGGATGAACGCATGGAGCCTTGCAGAGAACACACCGGCATGACACAGTACATGAAGGACAAACCGACAAAGTGTTCTTGCAGACTCCAGCAATAGTACACTGTGGAGTTTCTCTGTGTACATGGGAAACAACAGGTCAGTGACTGGCTGGCATGGAAGATAAGCCCTGTGCAAAAGCAACCAGTGGTATTCATTTGCCGGTTCCTGGGACTGATGCCACTAAACAACGCATGAAAGCTACTGCTGGTCGGAGGATCTGTGTATATTGCAGGAAGCACAGGGAAACAAAACTCCATGGAAGTGCGAAGCATGCGACGTCTACCTTTGCATGCAACTTGACATATACTGTTTTAGAGAAAACTCAATACTTTGCCTAAGAACACTGCCATGAATAAGGAATGGTATTAATACCTCATCCAAGAGCAACTTCTCCCAAAGACCCAGCAACGTAGAGCAATGCATAGATGAACAATGATTTTTCCAGCATGATGTATTTGCCAATAAAAAGTAAAAAACTTTTGGAAGGCTTATAATTGTACTTTATCTATTCTAAGCAGCAATTTGAGGCAGCAAACAAAAATTTGTGCCATTCTCAAAACTTTAGGCCATGACGAGATTAATGAAAATTGTCTTGGCATATGACGTAGCAATATTCAAATTTTATCAATATAACAAAGCGTGATGAGGCCTATGAATGTGTTGTAAAGCCCACAAATAAGAATGATTGATTATGTCATATGAACACAAGATCTTGAATGAACCACAACACATACTGTATGCATGATAGGAATCATGTTATTACCTGTTTTCAGACAAACCAGCCTGTTAAAATGATGCTATGTAATTTGGTGAAGATAAACATATGGACTTAATCCTTCCTGTCCCAGGTAACCTGTGTTGTGGTCTGACATAAAATGATTTTCATAAAAGTATCGGTTAACAACGGAGAATATTCAGGCTAGATGTGCCCAAACAGGGTACTAGATCCTCCATTCAATTGTACAGTTTTCCTCAAACTTCGCTCTAAAATTGTAGTCACTTACATACAATGCATTTAAACCCATACACATTTTATTTTGTGGCCTTGTGCTAAAATACAAAATCATCATATTTTCCCATCAACCTGTACTGAATCCCACATAATGAGAAAAACAAAATGTTTGACAGTTTTGCAAATTAAAATTGCTGCACTGTGGGAGGACAATGTTTGGAACAAAATTTGGAACAACCAAGACTCTTTCTAAAACTGGCCACCCCACAAAACTAAGTAATCAGGGGTGACGGGCCTTGATAAGAGAGGTGATCAAGAATAAAATAGTCGCTCCAATAGGAGCTCCAAAAATCCTATGTGCAGATGGGAGAAACTAAGAGAAGGTCAGATATCACTGCAGCACTCCACCAATCTGGGCTTTATGGCAATGGCCAGGCAGAAGCTTTTCAGAAGTAAAAGACACTTGAAAACTAGTTGGATTTTGCAAATTTAAAAAAATCCCAATTCTTGTTTATCCCTGGCAGGAAGAAAGGTTTACTATGTTTAAATCATTTCAGATGAGTAAGAATTCGAGCTGTGAGCCATGGCTTATTGCCAGCAAAATTAGAAAAAATATGAAAGTAAGACTTCTCAAAA
Source organism: Parotocinclus haroldoi (assembly GCA_034779995.1). Taxonomy (NCBI): domain Eukaryota; kingdom Metazoa; phylum Chordata; class Actinopteri; order Siluriformes; family Loricariidae; genus Parotocinclus; species Parotocinclus haroldoi. The sequence continues at coordinate 45,136 of JAUZST010000870.1, forward strand.
GAAATCTGTTGCAGTAGCAAACGTGGGACAAATTATTAAAGCTTTCATTTACATTTTACACACTGTACCTACGTTGGGGTTTTGCAAATACATACAGTACTTATTATATTTTAATTTCATAGCTACACTAGGACCCTACAGTGGATTGGAGCCCTGTCCTGTCTTGCACCCAATGCTGCCAGCTAGGCAGTGACTCTTATGTGACCTTGTCAAGAATCAAGTGAGTAAGGAAATAAATTAATTAATGAATGAGTTACACTTGGGTGTGCTACATTGGGAATTCGGTGCTCTACCACTGTGGAGGTCCAGGTTAAAGTCCCAGCCATGCTTTCTGGCTGTGTCAAGATCACAGACAGACAAAAAGACCAATAGACATATAGCTAAAGGTGGATGGATGGATAGAAAGACAGACAGAGGTCAGAGGTCTTAGCAACTGCAGTTTATGACGTTATTTTTGCTGAAATAAGCAATAGCGAAATCAAAACAGTTTTACCATTTTGTCACAATTGTACCATCACAGGTGTTCAAATATCACTTTGGGCTAGTCCATCTCAAATGAGTCACCAGCCATTCTAGGTTGTGCTGGTATATAGCTCCTGATTTGTTTTGCGTAGTAAACAATTTGTATTGCCAAGACAAGAGGCCCTGTAGTTATTAATAGAGGCAATAATGTCTAACGGACTGACTTGGTATTGGTTTTCAGCCCTTTACCTGCAGTGAGGTGTTCGGATTCCCTGAATATTTTCATATTACTGTAATAGAAAATTATACAGCTGCTTTCTGACAGTGCTCCAGTAAAATAAAGCACTATAGAAAGAAATCTGAAATTGACGAATCAAGCATATTTGGAGAAGCTATACATACGTTATACAGGACATTGGTTTTTATGAAGCAAAGCTGAGAAACGTTGCCCAACAAAGATCAATGTGTGTTGCTATTTTTAACTTTATAACAAATATAGTAATAGCCTTACAGGTTTAATACATAACGCTTGGGTCTGTGCTGTTTTACTACTCTGCACTGAAGATGAACCTATCATCAACGTGTCACTGATCTGCTGAGATTATGTATTGATTTCAAGTAATAAACTATGTCTAATGTATTTTCTTAATGGTTAATGGTACTGCCTCAAAACATATTACATGCCACTGGTATCATTTGTGTTTCTGCCGGCTTTATTAACTTTGACCATGCACATGTTGAAAGTAAACTTAATATATCTACTGAAACAAGCAGCACATTAAAGAAAGATTTGCACAAATAATAGTTGTAAAACTTGTAAACCACTCAACAAGCAATTAATAAAGGGCACTATACTCTCGAAACAGCCTGTGTTATATGGATTTCAGAGATTGTGTTTAATGCTCACATAATTGTATAACAGTTCCTGCACATGCACAGTCATGCAAAACTCCTGTTGTACCTCATCTTAAAGGTTTTATCTTGGATTTAGATCCAGTAACTACAAAAGCTACTGAAGAACACTATATTATTGGTCATAAAACCAGTTTGCTAGCACCATCACCTCACGAAAAGAAGGTCCTGGGTTTAAACCCAGATAGAGCAACCTCTGTCCTTTATGTTTGGAATATGCATATCAAATATAGTCAATTGTGCTGATGTGACTTGAAATAAAATAAAATAATCATAATGTTTTACCACCATTTTACCACCTCCACCAGCCTGTACTGTTAATACTAGGGCATTACGATGACCAAAATGTTTTGATATAGGTAATTTCATATCCCACTAACAATACATCACAATATAACATATTTACAATTACAAATTCAGGCAATAAATATTTTTGTTGTTTCATGATCGCATGAAATACACTTTTCTTATTATATGTTGAATTATATACACTCAAATAATATGATCATATTTTAGTTGGAAACTGTAAACAAACGTATTAAACAATGTAAAATAGAAACATACATACAATATAATATAAAAAAGAAACATATATGTGTTTATGTATGTATGTTTAATAGAAATGCACAATTAGCAATTCGGTTTACCAATTTCTGATTCTGACTTTCTTGAATTTAAGTCTTTAAAAAATTATAAGTTACATCATACATACACATTTTTGTTCAGCCTTTTCTTTTAATGGAAACTTCTTTATTTCTAAAGAGAGATAACAGAGGCTGCTGGCTTGTGCCTCACTCTGCGCTAGTGCTAGCTTTACCCTGTATGCCTTTTTTAGTTTTGTCAAATTACACATATTCAGCTGGGTCTTGTTGTTTTAAACATCTTATTAAATGTGCTGGGGCAGTTTGGTGGCTCGGTGGGTAGCACAAGCAAGAAAGTCCCGTGTTCAATCCCAGGCTGAAGCAGCCTGGGGCCTTTCTGTGTGGAGACTACAGTCATGGCCAAAAGTTTTGAGAATGACACAAATAATATATTTTCACATGATCTGCTGCCCTCTGGTTTTTATGTGTTTGTCAGATGTTTTTATCACATACAGAAATATAATTGCAATCATAATATGAGTAACAAAAGCTTTTATTGACAGTTAGAATGAGTTAATGCAGCAAGTCAATATTTGCAGTGTTGACCCTTCT